>PVJH01004696.1:0-121915 GCA_004026705.1 Nesogale talazaci | reverse complement strand
ACAGTAGCTGCTGATAACCAACCTCAAGTACACTTCCAAATGATCCTCAGTCAAGATGGAATGGTCCTTGGACTGGATGATCTTTATGTGGGAAAAGGCTGACTCACATAAATAAGTAGAGCTGAATAATGCAGTCAAGGAGGTAGCACATTTTCTCAGGTTTGGGTACTTTCCCTCTGTGAGTAAGTTGCAGAACTGTTCATGCACGCTGGACTACAGCTGAATGTGTCAAAATCTCCCATTTCATATGGAAGTGATGTTTTAGTCTTCTTACTTCGTCCTGCTCGCCCCCCCCCCCCCACTCATTTTGATACCTTTTCTTACATTTAAGAGAAAGGAAAAACCCAAGGTCTAAAAATTGGTGAAAACTTAGCTTGTCAGTTATGCTGTGTTTAGTGCAGTGGTTTGCACATGTGTTTGATGCCTAAAACTGCATCCGATTGGCTGTGTGGTATATCAATGAATGACGGGATTGATATAGGCTTGCATGTATGTTTTCAATGCCATGCAATCTACCCACACTAGATTTGTGGTTGATTAGTAGATCGTGCGTGATGTATTGAGCACCCCCTGCTTTATTTTGGCCAAACCATCGCTTCATGGCATTCCGGACATCTTACCTCTTTTGTGAATGTCTGCAAAGACAAACCTTGGGGTGGGTTAGTAGAGTGGTATTTTAGAATAGTTTGAGCAGATTCAAGAGCTGGGTCATTTGTCCACAAGTGGCTGTGAGCAGGAATGGAGGTCAAACAAGAAGCCAGGAACCCCTGGGTACAGCCAGGAGAGCCCTGCCTGCCCCTCCTCCGCCCCTCAGGAGGATGCTGAGGCAGAATCAGATTTGGTTTGATTTGTATCCTGCAAATGAAATTGTGACTGTACTTGAAACTCTCATCCACTGTGTTGTATCTTTTTATTGTTATTATTAATCTTTCCCACTGAAAGGTTGTCTCCCTGTTGAAGCCCTGGACATTTTTAAGGGTTTCATAATAGGATTCTTTCTCAATAAGGGAGTGAGAAGAGAGATGTTGCTGGAGCAGTGAAAAGGGATCCTTGGGGAGCAATAGCTTTATTACAATATGTCAGAGTTGGTCTGAGTTGGGGTGCTCAGGGAATACCCATTTCAAGAGGACACTCGTATTTGCTTCAACAAGTTTGTGGCAAGTTGAAGAGAATTGTTCTGAGAGCTGTACCATGATTATGATAATAAGTGTTCCATCATTGCCCCTAGAAATAGTAATAATAATAATTATTATTGCACTGAATGGAATATATATATGGAGAGAGAGAGAGAATCTTTCTCTGTGTGTCTCTCAATAAATACTATGGAAACAGATTTCTGATCCTTAGCAATAATAAATACTTGGATTCATTAGGTTCACTGTTATGATCTTTTTCAAAATCTTCATGTCAAAGATACCACATTAAATACTGAAATGCCTTTACATGGGACACAAACTTGCCCATTCAGTCTCCTGTCTTCTCTGAAGTCAAAGACTTGTGTTAGTCTGTATAGACTATAGAAATAAATGCATGGACATTCATATGTGTTTAAGAAAGAGCTCTATGTATGAGAAACGTTGGCTATTGAGAAAACATCCCAGCCCAATCCAGACCCAGTCCCTAAGTCAATATTAGCCCATATGTCTGAGACCAGTCTATAAATTCCTCTTATGATTCACAAAACACATGCAATGATGTCGAATGTAGGAAGATGACAGGCCAGTGGGTGGAAAGTCTTAATGTTTTAAACCTCTCAATACTGGCAGGTGTCTCCATGTGGCTTCTTTAACTCCCAGTGTAGTTTCATGTATCTTGTCAGTAGAGCATCTCTCAGAGAATGAAGGGAAAGAGAGAGAGAAAGAGAGAGAGAGAGAGAGAGAGAGAGAGAGAGAGAGAGAGAGAAAGAGAGAGACTTCCACCTCCAAGGTAGCAAAACAGAAGTTCCCAGAATCCTCAGGAAAAGTCATACCCACACAGAAGCCTCATTGACTATGACCTGATTGACAGAATGAACTCCACCTCTTAACTCTTAATCCTCTCAAGTCCCAAATGGACACCAGATTATGTAATTACCATAAGTCTTTCAGGTAGGTATTCAGGCAGAGCACACCCCATCCTCTAACTCCCTAATGGGAGACTGTATTTTTATGTGATTGGATCAGGCAACACAAACTCAGACCAACTCCCTTGTTGAACATTCCCAGCTATCTCATTTACTTGGGAATTTGCACAAGACTTCACATGGTGCCAGGTGGGAGACCTGTGGCATTCCCTCTCTTTGGACCATGCCACAGAGCAAGACTGTCCCTTGCCTGTACTTAAGGGGAAGTTCTTGTTAACCCTCTTCAGTCCTCCTCTTCTCCATTGAAACCCACCCTCCCCAGAGTCCTGATCTGGGAGCAGAGTAGATGAGTATCCGGGATGAGTATCCCGGAATGGTCAGCCAACAATTCCAGCATGCTTCTTCATCTCATCAACTTACTCTTACAGAGGCTTGAATGATGGCGCTGTTTGGATTCAAGAACTTCTGTGGCACCATTGAATGTGTGGGGGATACAAGCAAACGGACCTTTAGGTACCCGAGGTTCATTTGGATGAGTGAAACGGGTTCTCTGCATTTATGGCATCTGGCAAAGAATCTGGGTACATGCTCTCATTGTTCTGTTTTCTACAAAAATAACACTGATGTTTCAAGGTGTAACTCTTTTGGTTACCACCCAGTAATGGGTCCACTTGTTGGGATTAGAAACCTAGGTTACCAAAATCTAGGGCTCAAAGCCCTATCCTAGGGCATTTTATGACAGGATTACTGAGCTCTATTTTTAAGAAAGTACCAGTACCAGGGTTGTCATATCAGTTCTGGCTCTTGGTGACCCCATGTGTCAGCTCTGTAAGAATCTTGATTGCCGTGCTCTTTGGGTAGTAGATCACCAGACCTTTCTTCAGAGGTGCATCTGAGTGGACTTGAACCCCTAATATTTTGGTTAGTAGCCAGACACATTTATCACTTGCACAACCCAGTGACTCTAGTGGTTGCCCTAGATTCAAATGCCTTGTCTTTTATTTGTTTTCTGCAAACGGAATTGTTCTTTGGCTTTGAACACCCACCCTCTTTATTGCTAAAACTGCAAATGGTAGACATATGACTACTAGTCGAGACATGAGAGAGTCAAATCCCTGCAGGAGCCCTTCTGCAGAAAGGCAGTAAGGCAGTATTCAAGAGATCAAAAGACAAGATGCTTGGGGGTGGGGGTGGGGGGTAAAATCTGCTGCATAAGACCCCTTTAGAGTATTGAAAAAGATGATGCTTTTGAGGGTGTAGGTGTGCCTGGCTCAAGCTCCATATGCATGTGCAAGTTGGACATTGCATAAAAAAGACCAAAGAAGCACCGATGCATTTAAGCTGGGGTGCTGGAGAAGAATATAGAAAGTATGCAGGACTGCTTAAAGGATGAGGCAGTCTGTCTAAGAAGACAAACTGCCAGGCTGCTCCAAAGAGGCAAGGATGGTGCTTTGGGCATATTGTCAGGAGAGACCAGTCCCTGGAGAAGGACATCTTGCTTGGTAAAGTAGAAAGATGGCAAGAAAGAGGAAGGCCCTCAATGAGACAGGTGGATACAGTGGCTATCACAAGGAGCTCAAGCATGGGAATCGTTGCAAGGGTGCCACAGGGCCTGGCAGTATTTCGTTCTATTGTGCAGCCCATTCTATTGGGCTGGTACAGAAATCAGTAACCCCTAGCAACAACAACAATAACAACAGCAGCAACAGTGTTACTAATTGTTATTCTTGTATCGCCCTGTTAGAGCTGGTGGGTTGTCCTTTGTGCAATGTGTATCTTCTGCCTCACTCCTGGCCATACCTCTGCCTTTACTAGAGTCTCTTGTGCTCTGCTTGGAATCCCACAGAGATCATAGCTCCTGAGTGAGTTTGTCCTTCAGCAAAGAAGCAGTGTAAGTGATCTGAGACTTTATTACACCTCACCACCATCCACCAGTTACCATTCTATTTACAATTTGTTCTGCCGCGAAGAATTTAATTTTAAAAGTTTATTTTCTCACTTAGAGTTGTGGGGGGTTTAGGGTGCATTACTTTTACTTTCTGCCTCCTCCCACCCCATTCTGATTCTGCTGAATCCATTCTAAAATGCACCACTCATCCTCTTACCAATTTGATATCTTAATGTCATTCTACCTTCAACATTGCTGGTAGAGGTCACAGTCTAATGACTTGCCTTTTTTTTTTTTTTAAAATCATTCATCCAAATTACACTTCGTCATCATCCTCTCCCTCTAAATATGATTAACCACGCCAGGACACAATCTCTTAAGCAACTTCTTACATGCTGTTGCCAGATACATTGGTTTCAATCAGTGCTGACTGATCTTAGCTGGTTCTGACTAGGACAATGGTTCTCATCTTTTATCTAACTTGATTAATGGATGTGCAATTGTCTCGTTTCCTGTTCTGTACTCTGGGTAATGATATGTGAAGGATTTCTCTGAGCTTAAGTTCAGATTTTAAAAGGTATGTGTAGCACCTAGATGCTGGTGTGCGTCGTGATGACCTCGGAGTGTGGAATCCTTGACTGTGAGTATATTTATCTAGCTTAATGACTTTTGCTCAAATGCTTGACATAGAGAATCAGAATTATCTAGTGACTATTCAGCATCTACGTGAGTAAATATATATCTATTTGAAACATATTTTATTACTGAAGCCTAGGTTTCTTGCAGTAGCTCCAGAAATCCCCTATCTATTAAATTATGCTGGAGCTTGTGTTTGAAATGATATGCATGAAGGACTAGGTGACATACACTGTAATTTCTTTTCTGTTGAGTAAGAGAGAAAGAGCCAGAGTTCTGCGGCATCTAGTAGGGAAATTGGATGACAGACCCGGTGACTGGCAGGGAATCATCTTTCTTCTGGACTAGAATCTGTAAAAATGGAGAAAGTTCAGTTCTATTCCATGGTCCATCTGAATCTTACTGATCAAGGAACTTTGGGAATTAAGTTCCTCTGTCTCCCTTTGCTTTCCAAGATTGCTTTTGAATGAGTGTTTCTGTGCTTTCAAAGAGACATCAGGCACATGGTATGTCCTGTGACATTTTCTGCTGTTTCCTTTCCATCCTTTTAATGCGTTTAATTAAGTGAATCAACCCAGGCAGAGGATAACAGTCAGATGGACTTTGAAACGGAATGAGATTCAGGATGTGTTTTTTTTTCTTTTCTTTGAAAGCAAGCATCAATTGGTTATATGTAATTAGAAATTCTACTTCCAAGTAGCTGAAGGACTGTGTTCCTACCACCGACTCATGCTTGGAATAGAACAAACTGTACCTGGACCATCCCTACATATTTAAAAGATATGGTGACATCAGCATTTGCCATGGACAAGGAGTCTTCCATACCACAACCATCAGTTTCACCACTTTAGATTTGTAAGAGAAAAAGTGACCTGGAACAAACTCAGTTTCTTTCCTTGAATGTAGTTGCCTACCGTCTTCTTGCATTCACATCCCTAGACTCTTTCTTCTCTTATTCTCCTTAATCATTCTGCCCTGCCACTTTCCCATGTCTTTCTCCTTGCCTCACCTTTTCTCTAGCCACTGTCGTCAGTTATCATTCACTTACAAAGAAGACTTTTGGGCTGAGCCTCGGTGGCGTCGTGGTTGAGTGCGGGGCTGCGGCCCACTGACTTGGCGGTTCAAATCCAGCAGCAGCGGTCCAGGAACAAGGCTGGGCCTCCCACTCCCACCAGAGGGCATTCACACCCCCCCCAAAAAAAAAGACTTTTTCTGAAAGTGAACAATATTTACGTATAAACCCCTTCCCCCCAAATGCATCTCAATCCATGGGCTGAATATGCAGAAGTACAGTGCTCCGTAGAAGGGAGGATGGTGAGACTTTGTTTCATGTACTGTGGGCGTGTTATGAGATGAGGGGGCACCAGCACAGGAGAAGACATCATGCTGGTGAAGGAGAAGGTCAAGGAAGAAGAGGGAGACCCTTAGTGAGATGGATTATCACAGTGGGCTCAAGCACAACAATGGCAAGGGGTGGGGGGCAGCCAAGACTGGGCAGTGTTTTGTTCTGTTGTGCGTGGGGTGACTGAGTCAAAGCAGAATCAGCAACGTAATACATTTGTCTATTGCCTTATTGTTAACATGATTTAGATGAACATTTACATAGGAAATGTATTTTCCATTCAATAATTTAGAAACTTCTTAATTTCTGGCATTGATTGCAATTCCTACACTGTAAGAACACTTCTACTTCCTTCCCGAGTTTCCTGTTTACATTCTTCCCTTGTTCCCGTCTCTGGATCTCTGCTGCTATTGTTCTTGCCTGCTAGATAGTTTCAAGGAGCGCTAACCTCACTGGTGGTATTGTGCACTTTAAAGCAGTGGTTCTCAACCTTCCTAAGGCTGCAATCCTTTCCTATAGTTCCTCATGTTGTGGTGACCCCCAACCATCACATTATTTCAGTTGCTACTTCATCACTGCCATTTTGCTACTGTTATGAATCATAATGTAAAATTTATGCTATGCAGTATGTATTTTATTGTTAGAAATGGAACATGATTAAACATAATTACAGCAGACTGATTAATCATAAAACAATATGTAATTATATACTGTTAGATATTTATGTGTTTTCTGATGGTCTTAGGCAAACCCTGTGAAAGGGTCGTTTGACCCCCAAAAGGCTTGTGACCCACAGGTTGGGAACTGCTGATAATAGGATTACCTATTATCTGGCTGAAAGTTGAGCCACAAAGATGAATTTGTTTCCAAGCCTAAAGGGTGTCTAAGTGCCATACTCTGGGCATTTCCAACAGTCCCTACCCAATCACTCAACCTGGTGCTTTTTTTCCTGTAATTATGTGTTTGAGTTATGCTTCACTTTTCCCCCATTCTATCCACGTCTTGCATAATGATCTATTCTGAGTTGATGTTCTCCACAGACCAGCAACCCTTAAAATCCAACCACGACTGTCAAGTTGATTGCAAGTCACAGTGACCCTAGATGGAGTAACTGTAGCTGTAACTGAAGCTCTTGTAAAGTATCTTTACAAGAGCAGATAGTCTGATCTTTCTCCTCCTGAGCAGCTGCTGTCTTTGAACTTCTGGCCTTGCATGCAGCAACCCAGTGCTTACTGCAGAGTACCCCTCATCAATGCTTAATAGGTGTATACCCACACTCGCCAAACTCATTGCCATCAAGTCAGTGCGAACTCCATGGCCCTACAGGGTAGGGCAGAATTACCCCTGCAAGCTGCCAAGATAGTAACTCTGTATGGGAATAGAAAACCCTGCCTTTCTCCTGCAGACCGACTGGTGGTTTAGAGCTGCTCACTTTGCAGTGAGCAAGCAAATGCCTAATTACGACACCACCAGGACACTGTTATACATTAACATGACATCAAAAATAAAGGGAGTCATTTCTAAAAATCAACATGAAATAGATGACACAAGTAAGCCTTTGTGTTGAATTGGAAGTGAAAGTACCACGTTGAAGGTATAATGCAGAAAAGCCCTCGTTATATTACATGTTTTTAAAAACTTAGCGATTTGCATATCCCTCCTGTAAGACCCTCACTTACTTGCCCAAAATCTTTAACAATTTTTAATGAGTTTGTTTGTTAATAGAAATAATACTGATATCTTATTTGGACTATTATGTCGTGACTCTGAAATGTATTCTGATATATCAGTTCAGTATGTAATTCTATCTGTGTAATTAGAAAGTATCACTTCCAGTATACCAGAAAGAAATAGCAAGGAGAGATGTCAGGCAGTGTAAATGTGACATTATAGTAGTAATTTTATAAGTCATCCAGGGTTCACAAGGGAGGGGGGTTGAGGAGGAAGGGGAAGAGATGAGAAGGTGACGCCAGGGGTTAGAGTGGAAGGCAGATGTTTGGAGAATGATGGTGGCAGCAGGTGTGTGAAGGTACTTGACACAATATATGTATGTATGGATTGTGATAAGCATTGCATGAGCCCCCATTAAAATGACTTATTAAAATAAAAAGAAATATAAAATCAAAAAGAAAAATGTCCTGTAACTGTAAATTGGATATTTCAATATGAGCTCCATGTGGTCTTACTTGAAATAAAAATAGCACCCAATCTGTAATTAGTTCCAGCTACCACAATGATCAAGGAAAATGTGGTCGACTCATACACAGTAGTCACCTGCCAGAGGACTTCCCCTACCATTTCCCACTGGAAGGAAAGTAGCGTCCTTGGGGAAATGGTCAAACCCATATGCGGGAGAAGAAAAGGCACAAAATAAATCTGAAACTCTTAGAACAGAAAGTAGGGATGTTAAAAAAAATGAAAAGAAATTAGGGATGTTATTGAAGACTCAGGAACTAACTCCAAAAGGTTTTTATTGTCCCCAAAGGGAAAGGCATGGGAGAATCTCCAGTACTTGCAAGGATTGGAACCTAATGATAAGTTAACATTTAATGAATTTATGATGGTATAAAAAGTTTATAGTGCCACTTAAAGATGTTATGCTGAGCACTAATTCATGTGAGGAAAATTTAAGAATTTTTTCTACCTTTGAGTGTCAAAATTGACTTGATGATGTCATATTTGTTTGTTTGTTCTTATAAGCAGAACTTTAGGGTAACTGTTTAATGAGAAAAAGTTTCTCACTATTTAAATATTCCAATGAAATTTTAAAAGGAAATTGAAGAAAGGATGAGAGAACCAGAATTTCACCATTCTGTGACCTTTAACAAGATGATCTGCTTACAGAATAGCTGTGACCATAAAAGAGAATGAAAGGAGAATCAACCTGATATCACAGACCCTCGGATAGAAGTAGTCATTGTAGACTTTAAAGGATTCCTAATAAAAAATCAGGTAGAGTCAGCTCAAGTCTTACATTCTAGCTAACCATGTAGGGGAAACATAGAAACAACAATAGCAACAACAAAACATTATAATACCATAGGGACTAACCAACAAAGAGAGGGCAAAGGACCAGGTTTCTTCAGTAAATGGAGTTATATGAAGGAGAGGCAGTACTTACTTATTAAGAAGCATCAGCAAAGTGCCGTGGTAGGATTTTTAGAAAATTATGTTTCAAACAACATGTCACACACACAGATGCACACACACTTTAAAGAGGTAAAGCAGCCATGAAGAGTACTGACAATATTATAGAATTATGAAAATTTTAGTTGTTATCCTTAATTTGGGGTGGTGGTGGTGGCTGTTTTAAATAGTCTTGATCACTTCAAGATTCACCTTGCGTTGTTTATACGTGAAATAGAATGACATCTGGGACTCAGTTTCAAATGCAGTTAGGAAGGTGATACACTTGGAGGAGACATGGGTATAGGTGACACACAACCAACTCCGCCATCGAGTCAATTCCAACTCACAGGGACCCTGAAGGACAAGGTAGACACCTGTCCCTGTGAGTTTCTGATACTGTGACTCTGGATGGGAGTAGAACGCCCCCATCTTCCTCCCACAGACCAGCCAGTGGTGGTCGAAACCTTCGGACCATGGCCTCACTCATAGCGGCCAGCAGGACTTCTCTAAATGGATAAAGGTGACATAACCTTGGCCATGAGTTAGCCATTATGGAATTCAGGTGCACGTGCACTTATTAGCCTCTTCTCTCTACGTAAGCGTGTGCTTGAAAAGTTCCATGGTGCACACACATCAAAGGACAATAGTTGCTCCTTTAAAAATGTTTTGTATTTGAAGTTTTTATTCATCTGTCAGTTTAGCAGCTGTAAAGTAAGGTTGCCAATGGTGGACACTGTAAGAAGCAAATTAAATAAAATATAAAAAATCAGCATGTCTTTGGCTCTCTCCATCAGATTTGAAGGAAAACTGTCCCAACTTAAGTCAGGATTCTAATTTTGCTAGAATCATTCTGGTTGGGAGTTATGGGTTAGGAGGAAGGAGTAGAGGTTTGCTCCCACCAAGACAGAGAGAAAAGGACAGGCCTCAAAGGAAGGAGAGAGAGAGAGAGAGAGAGAGAGAGAGAGAGAGAGAGAGAGAGAGAGAGAGAGAAATAGAAAACTGCAGTGAAGAAGTGCGGTGACATTAAGACTTCCCTGTTTTAATAGTGACCTAACACACTTCAAGTGGGTGGCTTACAGAACAGAAATGCGTTTTCCTCTTAGTCCATGAAGCTAGAAGTCTGAATACAGGAAGTCCTGTGTTTCATCTTCAGAAACCATTTGAACCCATTGCCATGGGGGCAATTCCAACTCACAGCAACATTATGGGCCAGGAGAGAACTGGCCCACAGTGCTTCTGAGGCAGTACTCTCAGAGGGAAGACTTCGACATCTTTTTCCTTAAGAGCAGCTGATGGGTTCAAACTGCTGATTTTTCAGTTTGCAGTCAAGCCACTGCACCACCAGGGCTAGTGAGTAGCAGGCAAACCTTGGAATTCCTGGGTTTATAAATGCATCTAGCCTGTAGGTCTGTCTTCATGTTGCATCTACTCCCTGAGGGTAAACCACCAACCATTCCAAAAGCATTTGAATGCTTAACCACTGTGATGACTAGATTGATCTTTCTGGGCTCACCTTGACCAATGGAGTACATTTTTTGCACCTCACAAAGGACTCCTGTAGCAGGTGGTTACCCATGCAATACACTGACCTCTAAAACACTGCTCAGCAGGGCACTGATTCACATATAAAATCATCTCACAAGCATAGCTGGTCAATACATTACCTGCAAAGATTTCCTTGCATTATAATCAACCAGCACCTATAGTTAGTTTTGTTGGGTTTCTCTCATGCTCCCAACCCACTGCCCCAAACACATACTATAAGGTCAAATGCAAAATAGGACTATGCATCTTTCAATACGTGAGCTAGTATTTTTATATACGTGAAGTATGTATTTTTTTAATTGATGGTTTTACTTACATTTCAACTAGCTTCCATATGCTTTTTTGGTCTTTCTTTTTTTTTCTTGAAATCATTTTATTGGGGGTTCATAGAACTCTTATTATGATCAATACATACAACTATAGTATGCAGACCACGTTTGTACATTTTTTCATCAGTCTTGAAACATCCTTCCTGATAACTAGGCCCTTGGTATCCCCATATTTTTCCTCCCTCCCCACTCCCCTACCCTCAAGAGCCCTTAATAATGTACAAATTATCATTATTTTGAAATATTGTATACTGTCCTATGTATTCCTTCACCCACTTCTCTGTTATCCATACCCTAGGAAGAAGGTTATATGTAGATCCCTGCAATTGGTTCCTCCTTTCTACTCCATCTTCCCTCCACCCTCCTGGTATTATCACTCTCACCACTGGACCTGAAAGGATCATCTGTCCTAAATCCCCATGTTTCTAGCTCCAGTGTACATTCCCTGATCTTGCCAGATTTTGTAAGGTAGAATTGGGATCATGATAGTGGGTAGGAGGAAGCATTTAAAAACTAGACGAAAGTTGCATATTTCACTGTTGCTACACTGTACCTTGCCTGACTCAACTCCTCCCTGAGACCCCTATGTAAGGGGATGTCGCTTCACTTACCCATGGGCTTTGGGTCCTCAATCTGTACTCCCCTTATTTATAATGATACAGTTTTTAGTTCTTTGATGTCTGATTCCTGATCCCTTTGATACCTCATGGTCACACAGGCTGGTGTGCTTCTTCCGTGTGGGTTTTTTGCTTCTGAGCTAGATGGCCACTTGTTTATCTTCCAGCCTTTAAGCCCCAGATGCTATATCTTTTGATAACTGACCGTCATCAACTTACTTCACCACATTTGCTTATGCACACACTTGTAGTCAGCAATCATATCAGGAAGGTGGGCACACAATGTTTTTATTTTTAGTTCTTTGAAGCCTGATAACTGATCCCTTTGACATCTCTTGGTCATACAGACTCGTGTGCTTCTTCCATGTGGACTTTGTTGCTTCTGAGCTAGATGGACGCTTGTTTACTTTCAAGCTTTTAAGATTCAAGATGCTATATCTTTTGATAGCTGAGCACCATCAGCTTTCTTCACCACTTTTGCTTATGCACATATTTGTCTTCAGTGATAGTTTTGGGAAGGTAAAACTTTTCATATTTTTAATAAAAATTGTCTGAGGCAGAAACAGTGTGGATGCACGCTCATGAATTATCCTTACTTCGGACAGGTGCACCTTATAAAGAATGAAACAGCTTCCATGCTGAGTGTAATTATAAACCTTTAAAGATTCCTTTTATCACTATATAACTCATCTTAATTTGCTTTGGCTCTTAACCACATTGCTCTGGATTCACTGCAAGTGGTGTTACAGGCTTCTCTGGGTAGAGCCCATGTCGAAGTGCTGGTCTACTAATCAGAAGGTTGGCGTACTCCCACCTAGAGGTGTTTGGTGTTCTGTTTTGGGACGAGCAACTTGCCCAAACTCAACTGACTCATTAAGTCCATGCCCATTCATGGCAACCTTCTAGGACAGAGTAGAACTGCCCCTGTGAGTTTTTGATAATATAAATCTCTATGGGAGTAGAAAGTCCTGTCTTTCTCCCCAGGATGTGCTGGTGGCTTTGAACTGTAGACCTTTTGGAACTGCAGCCTGATGCTTCCTCAGGACGCCACCAGCCTTGAAGATCCTGCAGAGCAGGCCTCATCTGCACACACGGGGGCACCACAGCAGAATTGACCTACCTACAATGAGCTACAGCAACAGTAGTAAAAATAATGTACTGCTGGTCTCAAAAATACTATGTGGGTCACCGACTCAGGGATATTTTTTCAATAACTCTTATAGTCTCTGTAGAGAGTGTGCCTCAGGCAAAAAGGTGAGGGGAGCACCATTTTTCCCATGGGAATTTCCTTTGGCCTCCTGGGTGGTAAACTTTTCTCCCTTCCACCGTCAGGCTCAATCAGTGTCAGCGAGGAGCTAGTAAAATGAACTCGTAAGCTTCCGTGGCTTTCTCCATGTTCACTTTTCAGAGCCTAACCTGGGTGCTGCAAACAGGTAAACCTTTAGACCGCATGAATGGATTCATGACATTAATGAGGCACACCGCACTGTGGCAAGCTGAATATGACATCTCCATAGATGCCCAGGTCCTCACTCTGAGACCCAGAGAATATGCTTCTGTGAATGGCAAAGGGAAATTGAGGTGGTCGATTAAATTATGGTCACTAATCAGTTGACCTTAAATACAGTTTTCCAGATTTTACAGGTGGACTGAATGTAACCACGAGTGTCCTAAAAAGTGAGGGGGAAGGAGACAAGACTGACAGGGACATGCGACTTCAAAAAGAACTCAACCCCCTTTTGCTGGCTTTAAAGAAGGAGGGAGGGGACCACAAGACATGGACTGTGAGAGACAGTCTGGGAAAGCAAGAAAATGAATTCTACCAGAGATCCCCCAGAAAGGACCACAGTCCTGCTGACATCTTAATTTTAGGCCGATGAGACCCCTGTAATGACTTCTGATCTCCAGAACTGAGGGAGAATAAATTGTGTGTTGTTTTAAGCCACCAAGTCTGTGGTGATTTGTGACACAACCACACAAAACGAACACCCATAAAATAGCACTTGCATTCTAATAAGGGATGATTATGAGATTGAAAAGCTAAGATGCAGCAGTGAATGTTTATATGATAACGTCAAACATTACAGCCAGGACTGCAAAGTGATATTTTGAGAGAAACTCATTCCCTGTCTTCAAAAATACTATATAATTTGACAGCTATTCATAAAATGGATAGATTGATAGATTTGTCAACCCTTCGGCACCCACAGTTTATCCTTCACTAAGGCTGAAACAGCTGACATTATCCTAGTTTCTCTCAAGCGTGAGATAAATTGTTGTCTTCTGTATTTATAAATCATGCACCAAATAATGCCTCTGCAATTATAAACTTTTTATAATTAGGCATTGTGATCAGATGTGGTGAAGATCGATTTCACAGTACTAAAAGAGCTGCCTCCCGAAACTTCAGAATTAATGTTCGTGAAATAATCTACAAAAGAAGTAATGAAAATTAATGTTGTTTTAAAAACCAGTGGACGTGCAGAAAAATCTCACTTATAATGTCAGTTGGCGTGATTTAAGAGAGGGTTTGGTGAGGGCGATTACGGTTACCGCCTGCCATGCAATGAAATGACGGGTGAGCGAGAATGGAGAACGGGCGTGTGTTTGGGGCATGGCAGGTAGGACACATGTGTGCCCAGTGCACCAACCAGCAGTTTCATTATAGTTGGTCCCTGATTCTACTGTGAGAGAGATGTTCAGCAATTTAAGATTTCTTACCCTAAGGGACTCTCCTCTATAGTTAGACCCTAGTTTAGAATGTTTACTCAACGAGTAGACTCCACAATAAATGAGGAGTACCACTGCCACTATTGTTGAGGACGTCTTTGCACAGGATTATGTCAAAATGGCAGAGTCACATGCTCCTCTTCCCTGTCATTCGAAGCTAGTGAAAATATGTCATAAAAAATCTGACCACAATGTTGGACCCATAACCTCCACCACCCCCTGTAGAGGGAGGACATCAGAAACCCAGGGGAAGGGAGACAGTGGTTGGTGTAAGATATGAAAATAATAATAATTTATCATGGGATCATGAAGATGGGGGGGAGGAGGGAAAAAAGAGGAGTGGATACCAATGACTTCAAAGATAGTAAATATTTAGAAAAGAATAGTGGCAACCCATATACCAATAGGCTTCATACACTTGATGTATCAATTGTTGTAAGAACTGTAAAAGCCCCTAATTAAATGATCTTTTAATTAAAAATTGTTTGCATTGTTTCTGAAACATGACATCATACGAATATGAGTCACAAACAAGTCCTTGCCCATTTGTTTTTAGCACCTAGGGGAGCGTCTTGTCTTGTGTTTATCAGTTACTGTCTTTAGAGCTTGCATAAAAATCACCCTCAAGTGTGGGTGGGAAGCTATGACTCTACAAAGGTCCCTCTCCCCCACAGAAACACACACGTGGATTTAGACTGATCATCACCTGTGGTGTCAGGAGACTTTTGCCTGGAGAGCTCATGACAGCCTTCACTGGCCTTCCCATCCATCCTCAGGAAGCCCCTGCCAGGTATTCACTCTCTTAGAAAGCCAGCATTTTTCAAATGTTGGTATCTGAACCCAAACGAAAAAAATACCTCAGTAATGCACATCCTCATTCTTCTCTCCTTGGGCAGCTGTGAAGCATTCTGAAATCTGGAGAGGTGAACATCAGCAAAGGCTACCATTGGATTGCATTTAAAACACACGAGGGCTATCCTGGTTGTCATGCTGGTATTGTCATAAACTTATCAGCCAAGCCATATGGGTTAGATGGAAATTTTAAAAATGGAATGAATAAGAAAAATGTAAGTGATCTGAAGATTGTCTTTGGATTCATAGTGTGCTATAAGGACCCCTTATGATACCCAATTATTTTTATTGACTATTTATGACAGAAAGTGTTCTAACCACATGATAGACATCTCAGTATTTTTCATTTACACTTTAGGCTATCGACATGTGGTTGAGAGGCACTTTATCTACAAGGAAACAAAAGTCACAGAAGTCAAATAACTTTCAAACCAGACCACCTGGGAAATATCCACCTCCACAGTACAAGTCTGTCTCACCATCCTGTGCCCTTGTTTCGTGTGAATACTTGTGACAGTCTGGGTAGACTAGAGGAACAAATTCAATAGACACGCATACGGACATAAGGAATGGGTTTATATTCAAGAGGAACAGGACATTGAGAAAACATCCCAGCCCAGTCCAGCTCAAAGTCACAAGTCAGTGGGTACAGAGTCCCGGCACCAACAGAGTCCCATGGCTCCTCGATTCCCAGGCTCAGGGTCCATCAACAGCAGAAGCAACTCATTGCTGGCAGAAGTCTCCATCTGGTCGTCCCAGCTTCAGAGGTCTGGCTCCATCAGGGCAAAGTTGTGTGGTCTCTCTGCTGGCTCCTCCAGCTTCTTGAACACTATCAGCGTGTCTTGTCCATGATTAATCATCTCTGAAACTAACTCCCAACAACTGGGGAGATGGCTTCTCATCTTCACGAGGGAAATATCGCGAGATTTCCCAGGAGACTCAGGTGAAAGCCATGCCCACATAAAGCTACTCAATGGCTATCTCCAGATTAACAGGCTAAACTCCACCCCCCCTATATTTCAATCATAAAATTAACATAAGCACATGATTGCCACAATGCTTTAAATGATAAAATTTAACAAGTCTTTCTGTGCCATTGCAGTAATTCTAGAAAGCTATGAAAAATAATTGTTAAAAAAAATGGTAGTCAGGGCGAGCACATTTCTCGCTGTGTGTTTTCAGTGTTGTCCCCATGGTGCTAGGGGTCAGTGAGGATTGTCGTGTCTCATAGTGGGGCCAGTTCTATGATCCTCTCTGCTTTGGCTGCTCTGATCAGGGATATTGTCCTCAAGGCTTGGTGGGCCAGGATTTGGTTCACTCTTTTTTCCCTCCACAGTCCCACCAACATTTGTTATGTTCTGATATTTGGAAATGGGCTATCTTTGAAGGTGTTAGGATGTATCTCATCATTTTAATTTGAATTTCTCTTATGATTAGAAATCTGGAAAAATTTCTCAGATATTTATTGGCCATTTGGATTTCTGCCCTTGAGAAACTTCTGTCCCGGTCCTTTGTCCACCTCCTGAGTAGACAGTTGTGTTTTTTTTTTTCTGGTTCTAAGTTAGCAGAGTATGGTCGATTTTAGAAACAAGGCCTTTGTCTAATGTGTCATTGATAAAGATGTTTTCCTATTATGTGATTTCTCTTATTACTCTCTTGGTGAATTATTTTGAAGTACACAAGTGCTTTATCTTTAGTATATCCCACTTGTCAATTGGTGGCTTCTCTCTGTTTATGCCCTTCCCTATTTCTGATAGCCTGTGTATTCCCCGAGACAAAGTTCTCAGACTTGTTCCAATTTCCTCATTGATGTTCATAATAGTTTGGGGTTTTAATCTCAAGGTCTGTGATCCACCATAAGTTTATTCTTATGCATGGAGTGAGGTAAGGATCTTGCTTCATTTTTCTGAAGCTGTGTACCCATTTTTTTCAGTATCATGCATTGAAGAGGATATCTACTTTCCATTTTGGGGGCCCTTACCAAAGATCAGGAGGCACACAATAGAGCAGCAAATGGAGCAGAGCCAAGAAATCTCCAGGGAACACTAAAAGTTGACAGTGGGGCCCCCCTCAGACTCAACTATAAAACTCGTAAAGGACAATAAATAGATCTTGAACTATGTATAGGCTTTTCTTTTTTTTTTTATGTCTTCGGCCTTTGTTGTTGTTGTAGCTATTGTTTTCTTTTCTATTGTTGCTTTGTTTTCCTTGGTCTTGTGTTTGTGCATATTGTTGTTTCTGCATGCCTAGCTAGATAAGATAGGCAGGATAAACAAGCCAGAAGAAAGAACAATGGGGTGACAGTTCTGGGGCACATGGAAGCGGTAGAGGTGGGAGAGAGGAAGTGGGTATTAACAAAACCATGGGCAAGGGAACAACAAGTGACCGCAATCAATGGTGAGGAGGGTATAGGAAGTCTGGTAGGGCTTGATCAAGGGCAATGTCACCAAGAGGAATTACTGAAACCTAAATGAGAGCTGAGCATGATAGTGGGTCAAGGAGAAAGTAAAAGGAAAGAGAGGAAAGAGCTTAGAGGCAAAGGACATTTATGGAGATTTAAATACAGACATGTACATATGTAAATATATTTTATATGATGACGGGGAAATAGAGCTACATAGACATAGTTACAGGTTTAGTAGTAAGAAAGGAGATGACCATTGGGCCACTACTCAAGTACTTCCTCAACACAAGAACTCTTTATTCTAATAATCAGACACTCTGAGATGCTCACCTTCTTGACATGATTGCTGAAGACAAAATGGGTGCATAAGCAAATGTGGTGAAGATAGCTGATGGTACCCAGATATCAAAGGATACAGTGTCAGGGTCTTAAAGGCTTGAAGATAAACAGCCATCTAGCCGAGAAGTAGCAAAGCCCACATGGAAGAAGCACACCAGCCTGTGTGATCATGAGCTGTTGATGGGATCAAGTGTCAGGCAAAAAAGACCGAGAGCAAGAATTCATAATGTGAATGAGGAGGGGAGTGCAGAATGGAGGCCCCAAATCAATCTGTAAATGATTGGATATTCCCTTGCAAAAGGCTCATGGGGAGAAGACAGAGCAGTTAGGGTATAGTATAGCATCAATGAAACATACAGCTTTCCTCTGATTATTTAATGGCCCCCCTTCTATCCCCTCATTATCCTGACCCTAATTCTACCTTACCACTCTGGCTAGACAGATAAGAGCTGGAAACCCAGGGAACACAGGACAGATAAACTTCGTGGGACCAATATTGAAAGTAGCCATACCAGGAGGGTAAGGGTAAGGTGGGGTGAAAAAGGGGGAACCAATCACAAAGACCTACTATAACCTCCTCCCAGGGGGATGGACAATGGACAAGGGGGAAAGGGAGACATTGGGCAGTGTAAAGCATGAAAAAATAATAATAATTTATAAATTATCCAGAGTTCATGAGGAGGGAGGGAGGGGGTGAGGGGGGAAATTGAGGAGCTGATACCAAGGGCTCAAGTAGAAAGAAAATGCTTTGAAAACAATGATGGCAACATATGTACCACTGTGCTCGACACAATCGCTGTATGTATGCATTGTGATAAGAGTTGTACCAGCCCCCAATAAAATGATTTTTTTAATTGGAAAAAGTAAATAGGGTTTTAATGAGCAGTATAAAAGGAAGGTGGCTTTTAAAATTTATGGGTGGAAAACTTACTTTATCTTTTAATTACATTTCCATGAACTTTTGGAAGACCCTCCTATAAGCTACAACACTATTTGTTACAGAGAATATTGTGTAGTTGCTAATGGACTCTAAGTAGATGCAGATGCATGATTACTGAAGGCAAGGCAAATGGATTATTGGTCAATGATAGAGGAAATGTTAGGAAATTCACATCCACGCATAATGAGTAGGGGGGAAACCCCAAAGCACGTTCTGTGTGTAGGGGTGTGTGGGAGTGTGTAAGTCTGTTCAGAGAGAGCTCTCTAGAAATGTAAATGGTGCTATGTAGGTCAAATAGACATAAACATATGTCTTGGGACCCACACATGAGCATGATCTGGGCCTGTAAGCCACCCCTGAATCCCACTAACAGTGACTCAGTTGCCTGAGAATTTTTCCTACCATATTGTTGACGACTCTTCTTTCGGTCAGTGTTTCAGCAAGGCTGTACATGAGAACGGCACCACTCCATAAAGGTGGCCTAGTCTGTGGCTGTGTATTCTAATTCTTTGTAACATGCCAGCCTGTAGCTTGTATTAAATGTTATGTCCATTCAGAGTCCACCGGCAGCACAACCTGAGACAGCAATCTGAGTGCCTGTTATTTCCTGGCTAGATGATTCCCAGGAACTGCAGAGTAGATGGGAAAGGAGAGACAAAAGGGAAAACAGCTCATGCATTATGGGTGCTCTATGGAGGCCTGGGTGGATGGCATGTTGGTATGTCAGCTACGAAGGTTGTGGTTCAAACACCCCAAGCTGCTCAACAGGAGAAAGGTGAGATGGCTCCCATTAAGACTGACCGGCTAAGAAACCCTGTCTACTCTGTCTTTCAAGGTCACTGTGAGTCAAGATCCACTTTATGGCAGTGGGCTTGGTTGGGTTTTTATCCCAACAGATACCAATTTGGGGATCTGGTTCTTAATCCCATGGTTGAAATGAAGGAGCCAGCAAAGAGGGTGTGTCTCAGAGTTTCCCCATCAGAGAGGCAAGCCATAGAGGTTTCCTCCTTCTGGCCGGAGGCAAACTGCCAAAACGCACTGGTGTGCAGTGGATTCTGACTCACCGCAATCCTGCAAGACAGAGGAGGGCTCCACTCCTTTGGGCTTTGGAGTCCACAAGCCTTGACTGGAGCAGACAACCTGATCCTCAGAGTGGCTAGGGTTCTGAATAGCTGACTGTGTGTTTCCATTCTTCTTTTTTGTTTCTTTGGTTATAAATAGTTTGCAGATCTAATAACAATCCATGCATCAATTAATTGTTTCAAGCACGTGTACATACGTTGCTATCTTCCTTTTCTAGACATGTTTTTTCCACTTGAACCCTTGGTATCCACTCCACTGCCCCCCTTCACCCTCCCACCCTTACGAACCCTTGATAATTTATACATTATTATTATTTTCATATCTCACACCATCCACTGTCTTCCTTCACCTATTTCTGTTGTTCATCTTCCTGGCAGTGGGTCGATAGAGGGGTGTGATACGGCGGTCATTGCAATCAGTTCCCCCTCTCTCCCCTGTCTGCTCCCACGTTTCCCCTACCCTCAGGGTATCGCAACTCCCCTGACTGTTCCTGGCATGTTTATGTGTCTTGGAGTCTATGTGTTTGTGTTCATGCTTTGGTCTGACCAGGTTTGTAAGGTAGAACTGGGGTCATGCCTGACAGTGGGGTGGAAGAAGCATGAAAGAACTGGTGGAATGTTGTGTTTCCTTATTGATATACTCACACTTGCTGACTCAACCCTTCCGTGTGACCTTTCTATGAGGGGATGCCCAACTGTCTACAGATGGGCTCCAGCCTCACCTCGTTTGCATCAGTATGTTATTTTTGTTTTGGGTATTTGATGTCTGGTACCTGATCCTGTGGGCACCTCATGATTGCATAGGCTGGTGTGTTTCTTCCATAGGGGCTTTGTTGCTTCCCTGCTATGTAGCCACTTATTTAATTTTATTCCTTTAAGACCCCCAGATGGTATATCGGTTGCTAGTCAGGCACTATCAGCTTTCTTCACCACATTGGCTTATGTCCCCACTTTGTCTTCAGCGATCAAATTTGAAAGGTGAGCATCTCAGAATGCCAGGTTATTAAAGGAAATTGTTCTTTCATTGAGAGAGTATTCGAGTAGAAGCCCAATATCCATCTGCTACCTTAATACTTAATATATAAACTATGTACATGACCCATATTCTTATTGTTACATATGATATTCACATGTGTACATGTCTATGTTAATAGTTTTATAAGTATCTTTTGCCTCCTAGTTCTTTCCTCTATTTCCTTTTACTTTCCTCCTGTGCTTTATCATGTTTGCTCTTCATTCAGCTCTCAGTAATTCCTCTGGGCTACATTGCACTTGATCAGATCCCACTGGGTATTCAAAGCCCTCCTTACCATTGATTTTAGAGCTCTTGTTTTTCCCTAGTTCCTGGGTTTAATGGCTCCCTCTTTGCTTTCCTCACCTCCCTCTCTCCCATGTACCCCCCAGAACCATTGGCCCCATTGTTTTCTCCTCCATATAGTTTACCCTGCCTATCTTGTTATGTATAGCTTTTCTGCTACTTCCTCCCAAGTGGGGGGCTAAGTCCTTCTTCATCATCTGTCCTTAGTGTGAAGCTCCACTGAAATCTGTTCACTTTGGGTGACCCTGCTGGCATTTGAAATACCAGTGACACAGCCTCCAACATCACAACAACACACAAGCCATCACAATAGGACAAACAGAGGACTGGTGGAAATGAGGTGCTACCAGCTGGCATTCAGCCAGGTGCATGTGACAATGACAAAGGGTGTAGGGATGAGTCATTGGCTTTGCACGCTGCAATGGTCCTGCTTTATCTGTTAGCGGTTATCTGTTGAATCTATCTGGTTCCTTCTTATCTTTTGAGGCCTTGGTCATAAATTGAAGGTTAGGGTCCCTTTCTAAGGGCCTTTGCCTCTCTTAAAAAGGCAAAATGCAGAGATTGCTTTCTCTCAGGCTGGCCCAGCAGTCCTTGGCTCATTAGGCTTCAACAGCTGGGAGTCTGGTCATGAGCCAGCACTCAACTCTCTATTTTCTGACTCCATAAATAATAACTGCCCCATATTCCTACTTGTTTTAAACAAGTCTTGCTCCTTCTGACTTTGGCATTTTTCAAGGCATTTCAGAAGTCTAGACTGTGGCTGGACAGTGAGTAGCTCACCAACTTTGACCCCCATTGCCCTTGGTTTTCCATAGGAGCTGGAGATAAGATTTTTTTCTTATTTTTCTGCATCCTTACTCCTTTTTATCGTCTTTAATTACACTGAAAAAGGAAGGGATGAGCCAGTCAGGTTACAGTATAGCACCGATGACACACACACATTTCTCTAGTTCTTTAATACTTCCTGTCCGCTGCTATCATGACCCCAGTTCTACCTTACAAATCTGGCTATACCAGAACATGTATACTGGTACAGATAAGATATCTCAAGACCCGGAATGCAGGACAGATAAACCCCTCAGGAACAGAAGTGGGAGGCAGGGATACCATAAAGGTAGGGAGAAGGTGGGGAAGAAAGCGGTAACTGATGGCAATGATCAACATATAACTCCACCCTCCCCCCCCGTGGGGGGGGGGAACCAACAGCAGAAACATGGGTGTGACAGAAGTTGGTGTAAATTATGTAAGCAGTAATAATTTATCAAAGTTTCACAAGTATGGGAGGATGGAGGAGGAAGGGAAAAAAGAGGAGCTGATGTAAGGGCTCAAATACAAAGAAAATGTTTTGAAAATGATGACACCAATTATGTACAAATGTGCTTGATACAACAGGTGTATGGATTGCTATAAGAGCCCCCAATAAAATTATGTAACCAAAAACCCAAACAGTTTAAAAACATCACTGCCATTGAGTGCCTTCAGATTCTCATTGATCCAGTTGGACAGGATAGAATTGCCCCTGTGGATTTCTGAGATTATAAAAGTAGAAATTAGTTGATGATGGTTTTGAACCATTCATCTTGCAGTTAGCATCTGAATGCGTAACCCACTACACCACCAGGGATCATTTCAGCTTCCTCAGCTGCCTTGACTTCCCTAAAGCCTTCTGACTCCAACTGCATGGCTTTGTTTCTGGAAAGCATAGAGTTGGTCATCTCTTTTAGCTCCTACTGATGGTTTTTGTCTGTTGATGTGGATAGTAAGTCATACCTTGGATTGGCCACAGGGGAAAGGCTCTGTGGCTTGGAATCAGTTGTGGCCAGCACTGTTGGCTAAAAGGGCTGCAAGTGCTGCTTTGTTTCCTATCTCTTTTCTTAGGCTCTGTTGGAAAAACCAGCCCACTGCCAATTTTCTTTCCCACCGGCAGCAGTCTTTCCAATTTGTATCTGACTTCTAGAAATTGCTTTTCTTTGGAATGTTCTGAAGCATGCTAACATCTATTTATCTAAAATTGTCCTGTTTTGCCAATACTGTGCTTCCTGACTTCACAACACACGACAAACCACAATAACAAAAACAGTCTGGTGCTGGTATCAGAGTAATGGGATAGAATTGAGAGCTGAGACACAAGGTTTTTAACATGGGTGCTGAGTTGGCATTCCAATGGGAAGGGCCTCCACTGCAAAGGGTACCACGAGCATTAGATTTCCATGTGCAGGAGCATGTACTGGGATCATGAACTCACATCAAGCAATGACCAATCCGTAATGAACCAGGGTCCTAAATGTGGACACTTAAAACCATAACATTCTGAAGGAAAAAATACAGGGGAGTGGCATGGGGGAGGGGTGTCTAGTTTGTCATGATGGATGGTCAGCTATGACAATAAAAACACAAGTGAAAGACAACCACACATACATGGAATCTCACAGAAATGAAATACTTTGGTTCATCAGTAGATTTTATATATATGTATATATAGGGAACGATAACCTATAGATTAGGAAAATTTCCCCCACATTATATATCTGAGAAAAGTCATATATACACACATATGATCTTAGATATATGGCATATAGATATCTATATGATATCTATATATCTATATCTACCAAACTCATTGACATCTAGTCAATGCTGGCTCATATCAGCCATAGAGGACAGGATAGAACTGCCTCTGTGAGTTTCCAAGGTTAAAACTCTTACAGGAATAGAAAGCCTTGTCTTTCTCCCATGAAGTATCTAGAGTTTTGAAATGCTGATCTTAAAGTGAGCAGCCGAGTAGTCATTATGTCATCAGGGCATGTTCTCTCTCTCTCCACACATCCTATATACTTATGTGCATTAGATACACACACATATATCTATATGTACATATATAGAGTTTTAATATATTTTATACAAACACACACATATAACTTCTATGACTTAACAAAAGTGACAAAAAACACAATCCAATAAAAAAATGGGTAGTGGACTTGAACAGACCTTTTTAACCAAAGATGATATTCAAGGGAAGAACAAACACATGAAAAAATATCTACTGCCAATTAGTCATTAAATCAAACAAACAAAACGAAGTAAAATGAACAAGAACAACAAGACCTTGAAAATTGTCTGCTTGGTCTACTAAAGTGAACCTGCCCTGTGATAACTCAACTAGATGGACCTCGACTATTAGTGGACATTTGATCTGTTACAGTGGGTAATCATGGAGCTACTAAGAGATGGTGGCTTGATTTCACCCAGAGGTCAAATGGAAGAAAGGCCTGGCCATTTGCCTCTTGAGAGATCCTGGCCAGCACAAACCATCTGGAGTGCACAGAGTTCTACTTCAAAACCCAGGAGTTTGCCAAAAGTCTGAATGGATTCAACAGCCACTCATTCTAGTTATCATCATAAGTTGGGAGCTTTTGAGGGATATCAAATGGAAATGTTCCCTCATAGCCTCCTGCAGAGGAACCCTGGCGACTTTGTGGTTATACATTGGGGCTGTGAACTGCAAGGCCAGCAGTTAGAAGCCATTAGCTGCTCTGGGGGGGAGAAAGACAAGGCTTTCTTCTCTCCTGAAGAATTAGTCTCAGAGCTGAGCCCCGGTGGTGTAGTGGTTGAGTGTGGGACTGCAGCCCACTGGGTTGGCAGTTCAAATCCAGCAGCCGTTCTCCAGGAGCAAGGTTGGGCCTCCTAACCAGAGGGAAGTGATTGCCGCCCCCCCCCCCCCAAAAAAAAAAGAATTACACTCTCTGAAAACTACAGGATAGGCCCACCCTGCCCTTTGGATCCTTATGAGTCATAATCTATTTGATGGCAGTGGGTTTGATTTTTTTTTGATAACCTATGCAGGTGGAGTCCAGGAATTGCATTATGACAAGCCCTTCCTATGATCTGTATCCTTGCTATTTTGTGTAGTCCTGGGACCCACAGCATCAGCATCCTTTGGGGAACTTGCTAGAAATGCAGATCCCCAGGCACCTTCTATTGCAGCCTTACTGAACTGGGGTCAGCATTGGGTCAAGGTTGCCCCCTACTTCCCAGACACAAGCCACTAAAGGAAGTCTCAACTTATTTGGTAAAATTAGCATCAGAGAAGGACTTTGGTAGCAAGTGACTCCCGTAAGAAAACACTCACAAACAGCATAAGCCTCACCCGTACCCTCCCATCCACTGGGAACCAATCCGAACTCTGAAATTAATGACCTCCTTGGAAAGTCACAGGCCGGGATGCTAACATCTGATCACATGAAGCAGAAAGCAAGAGGGTGGCTGGACAAGTCAGAGGAGGGCGAGGAACATGGCAGACCACCTTTTGAAACCTTCTTTTTTCCTTCTTCATATAACACAAGACCTTCTGGAAACGACAGGAACATAGCTTGGCAGCAATGGAAATGAGAGTCGGCCTTCTCTCAACGTGAGGCACAGGGATGCATTTGCTTGTGAACACAGCCAGTCCTGTTCTTGCACATATTGCCATGCAGGAGCTGTGCTTTAGTCACACACACACATTACACTTTATATATATTTATAAATAAAATGCATTTTCTCTTCTTTTATTTTTTTTCTTCTGTTTCAAGTCCTCAGGGAGGAAATCTGATGTGTGCTAACAAATGGACACAGAATTTGGATTGTCAGAGTCTGTCCATGTCTTCGATCGCTGGACATGGGCTCCTTCCTTCCGTATGGCTGGCCCTGTGGGTTCCTGGTAGAGAGGGCATTGCAGGAGACCAGGGGCAGCAGAAGGAGTCAGAGGGCAGAAGGCGGTGTCTGCACCTCTCTCGGTGCCTGGCCATGTCAGTATTGTTTCTCGTCTCTCCTGAGAAATCGGTGGCAGCTTCTGGGACTTAGCCATTTGATCACAAGGCCATCCATTGCTACCAGCCTGTGAAGTGGCTTTGATGAACCTGCCTGTCAAAACCTTCTTCAGAGATGGAACTCTTCTTTCTTGTCTCCTGACACATGCATCCAGATACCCAGGCAAATGCACTCTCTTCACCTACTATATCGCCACCCTTGAACACATGTATTTTCATGCAGTTGCTTCCTCCTGAAAACAACTATGAATTGGTTATCTTCTGATTGCCCAGGTTCATTTCCACATTTGGGACCAACTATGATATGCCCTTAGACTCCCTAAACTCTGCCCGAGGTAAGAAATGCGATGGATGGATTCACACAGTTCAGTGGAAGTATTAATCCTGCCACACGATGGAAGCAAGGTGTCACCAAACTCCCTTCATTGCATCCCTTTCCCCTGATTCCACACTCTTCTCTACCTCATGGATGGCAGCAGTGGCCCCCATCCCCTCAGGCTGTCTTTCAGAAGTTCATACCTTCCATGAGTGGATATTTATTGAGCAGTAGGCCTCTCTTACAAAGCTCCTGGGGGTGTGAAGAAAAATGAGGTTATCCTGGGTCTTCCAGGACTATCTGGGGGAAATATTCAGAGAGAACTTCCTTGGTTTTGGGTGGAGTGCTTGCTTGATGTATAAAAGTCAACAGCACTGTGTTGTTAATCTCAGGATTAGCTGTTTGAGCCCATCCTTGGGGAAAAAGACACTTTGGGCAAAAAGACCTGGTGATCTGCTTCTGGAAAATCAGCCATGCCCCACTTTGGAGCACAGTTCCATCCCTGCACTGATGAGCAGCTGGCTGTGAATCAAAATGGACTCATTGACAATTGGTTGCAATGAAAGAGCATGAGTCAGGTCATTCCTGGCAGAAGATGGCATCCCCAGAGGTGATGAATGGGTGGGCCCAGAGAGTAGGACGGGGTGACACAAACAGATGGAGACTTTAGCCCTCAGTGCTGATGTCATGCGTCGTTAGTTGTTATCAACTGGATTCCACTCTATGGCCACCCGGCGTGTGCAAGGTAGAACCCCTCCATTGAGTTTTCAAGGCTGTGATTTTTACAGAGCAGATCGATGAGTTGGCTTGAACCGCCAACCTTATGGTTGGTAGACCCACGCTAAATCACTCCCTGCCTCTCCGGCGAACACCTGGAAGTCCTCGATGCTTCTGTAGAGAACCATTTGCATCTAGAAGGTAGCTGCAAAATAACTTGAAACATTAGGGCCATCGATGAAGTCAGAGAAAAAGGCAGTCATTACAGTTGCCTTATTTCATTTTCCCCTAGAGAAACAGAGTCCATTAGACTGCAGGCACTTTTGTGTGTCTAATATCTGTCTGATTGTTTTTCTTCTGGCTACAGTTCTGCATGAGGATGAACTGGCAGGCTGAAGAGCAGATCAAATGGAGCAGGGAGAAAAGTTATGCCTCTGAACTACAGTGAGCTGTGACTTCTCCAACATCTACACATTCATGAGGGAATAACTCATCTATTAAAATTTCATCCTTGTCGTATGACACTCAGCATGAGAGGCTCTGATCTCAGTGGCAGGATGCAGTTGGTCAGGGATGTTTACTTACTCAGCAAGTTGACCTTGAGCAAGCTATTTAAATAGTGTCTATTTTAAACGTGGTTTATTCTGCAAATCACAGTTGCCACTGCCTTTCCTGTCATTGAGGCTGGGACGGTTGGACTGGCAAGTGCATACACGGACACATCCCACAATGTCTGGGGCAGTTGAAGAGAGAATACGTCCTGTGGATGTTCCTGAACTATAATGAAAATCAAACCTACTGCACTGCCTGGTATTAGACAACAATCATAAAATGATTTCATAGATATGACTACAGCCTTACATAAGTGCCCATGAGGAAATAGCCCAGTTTTTTAGGGGGTGAGATTGTGAACAGGCTCTTCTCCATTTCTAGTTCCCCTGAAATTCTGTAACGTAGGTAAATGACATTTTTATAGTGGAATGGGATTTTTCATTTATTTAAACATAATTGTATGCTTTGGGATTAAATAGTCTTAGAGGAAATAAATGTAAGCAGTGTTGGTGTCCACGTCAATCCTGACTTAATTCCTTTAAAGACACTGTCTTTAGCGAAGACCACAGTGGAAATGCATGGGTAAAACCCAGCAGCTTATCTGAAGAAAATGTGATGAAGGAAGCCTCATGCCCCTACGAACTTTGGCAAATGCCCACACTTGTCTGAAAGCTCCAGATACAGTACAGATCATTCTTCTATGTCTTCTCTCCCAGTCAAAACTAACTTCCTGGAAGCCCTGTTTCCTTAGAGACACATGTACTCCACTCTCCCCAAAGTAGTGGCTAGCTACTAAGTGATGGTGGAGGGTGGTGAGTCGCCAGAGGAATACATGTCTGCAGGTTGAGGATTCATGCCACATCCCCCAAGCATCCTTCCCTCTCAACGAAAGTCCCCGATTTGAGATAGTCTGCTTCTGATCACAGTCCATGCATCTCTTGAGTCATAACTCAAGGGCGACAGTTTTTCAACCTGTGAGTCGCAACTCCTTTGGGGGGTTGCCCAATTCATAGCAGTAGCAAAAGGACAGGAAGGACAGTAGCAAAAGGACAGGAAGTAGCAATAAAAATAATTTTTATGGTTTGGGGAGCAGTGGGAGGGGGCCACCACAACATGAGGAAAGGTAAGAATGGGTTGCTGCTTGAGGAAGGTTGAGAACCGCTGCTCTATGCCAACCAAAGAGACAGTTCTGGAAGATGCCAGGTGCAGGTCTTAGGAAGGTCCACACCTTCACACACTGTTGAAATCACACTCAGAGAAGACATAAATAGATCTGATATGATTCTAAGGGTCACACATACTTGGGGATATGTACAAGAGGATTTCCAAAGTGGAACATCTTTCTTATCTTTCAATTCCACTGGGCCCATGAAGGGCCTGAAGGGTCCTCATACACAAGTGGTGGTTGTCATTCAGTGCTGCCAAGTTGGTTCCTACTTACGGTGACCCTCTGGCGTCTAGAAGGAAACCCTTCCAAGTCCTGTGCCAGCCTCACAATGGTCAACATGTTTGAGTTCAGAAATGTCAGGCACAGTTGTGACCCCTGTGTCAATCCCTCTTTTTGGTTGGAGGATGGTCAAGATTTCATTTGAATGAATATATATATATATATATATATATTATTTTTTTTGAAAGGAATATAAAACAAAGTCAAAATATGTGCACAGGGCGAAGGTTTTTTTAGGTATCTTAATGCCACAAACCAGTAACAGGTTCTGGGGTCACCCTGATGATCTGGAAAGGTCTCTAAATATTTTTTGATAACACTAACCATGGTTAAAAACAAAGCAATCTTGACTTCACATAATGAAGAGATCACAATCTCAACTGAAGCTAACGGAGATGGATACCGAATTCTTTTTTAAAAAAAAATTAATCATTTTTTTGGGCACTCATACATCACTTTTCATCATACATAGTTCAATACATAGTTACATATACTGTGCCAAGCACCCACACCTGCCTGTCCTCATCAACAAACTCCCAACATCTGCCTCTCCACTTGGGTCTTTGATATGAGCCCAGGATGTGAAAATCGCTTTCATTTTTGCCTCATGGAAGCTCTCAATTCCTAGCTTCCTGCACACTTTTATATGTCCTGGAGCAAAAGGGAGGGCTTTCTCTCAAAATCCCCTGACAGAGCCCCATGGCATTCCACAGGCGACAGCAAACATGCTGGTTACGAGGCCGGATACTGCTGCCCCCCGGCTCTGAGATACTCAGACACAATGTGCCTTCACATGTGTTGGTTTTCCGATCTCTTCCAACAAGTGTTAAGGCACCTCTTGTCTAAGTATCTCAGAGCTGGTCTGCAGGTTTCAGTTAGGGTGCAGGGCCCAGCTGTAATAGGCAAAGGAGCTGTCACTTATACCAGAGAGAGGGGGGCATCTGTCACTTTACAGGTGAGGCCGCGTTTGTGTCGGTGTGCCTTCAGACATGCTGAGAGAGTGGTCTTGGCTTTGTCTCGCTCCATCACAGTCACCCAAGTGACCTCGTGTCTTGGTGGTGTCTAGAGAAATAATTTATGTTCCGTGCAGCTTGGAGCCAGGCCAGCTCCCAGAGGACAGCAGTCCAGGGCTACCCTTACCTTCTACGCTGTCCTTCACCTGGTGCCCACGGTACGCCAGTCTCACAGACCTCCCCACAAATCACTGGCTCCTCCAAACTTCCCTGCGAGATAGGAGACATCCTTCTTCCTAATCTGCGGATAAGACACCCACATTTCTCAGAAGCCCGGCAGCTTTCCCACATCCTCATAGTGAAGGACGGGAGTATATAAATAAACAATGCAAGGCACAACGAGTGGTTTCAAAGGCGGCGGAGGCATCTGAGGATGTGGGCTGCAGACACAGGAAAAATCTCAAGGAATTGGGGCATGCGCATGGCAAGTGAAGCTGTTGTCAAGTGCCCTTCAGACATCAGAGACTCCTGGGACACCATGTGGTGGAGTGGAACTGCCCGTAGTGTTTTCAAAGTTGGCCCCTTTACAGCAGTTGACCACCGAGTCTTTCTCCCAGGGAGCCGCTGGGTGGGTTTGAACTGGCACTTTTCGGGTTAACAGCCAAGTGTCATCAGCATTTTAAATAAAGCAAGGAGATTCATGGGGAGGTTGCTGGGTGGGGGGTACCTAGGAGGCATTTCAGACCCATTGCCTGCAAAGACAGAGAGGGGAACATGTGGGTGGGTACAGAGGACTCACCTGACCTTCAACAAAGAAACATGCAGTCTCTTTGCTATGTCCCCAGTAACCTTGAACCCTTTCCCCATAATTTGGCACCCTCCACATAAAAATGCCTTATCTTGCTTCTTATGTATCTTGGATATGCCAGTTCACCTAAGTTTCAGTGATACCATCTGAAAAATGAGGAGCAGTAAATATTATATTTTACAGAAAAGTCAAGCGTAGCACAGAAAAAGTCATATTGGGAGCATCTGAAAACTCAATACCTCCCTGGCAATTAAAAACGTTTGAGCTATAATGCACAGCCCAGGATAAAGCACCGCTGAAAACTCCCTCCATTAAGTGGATTCCAACTCTTAGTCAACCCTCTAGGTCAGCGGTTCTCAACCTGTGGGCCGTGACCCCTTTAGGGGTTGAATGAATCTTTCACAAGGTCACTCAATTCATAACAGTAGCAAAATTACAGTGATGAAGAAGCAATGAAAATAATTTTGTGGTTGAGAGGTGTCACCATCACAAGAGGAACTCTATTAAATCACAGCATGAGGAAGATGGAGAACCACTGCTCTAGGTCAGAGTAGAACTACCATAATTGTGGCTTTACTCAGACTGGGGCTTTTTAGAGGAGTAGAAAGCCTTGTGGTTTTGAAAACTTATGGTGAGCATTCCAACATGTAACCACTCTGCCGCCAGGAAGAGGCATCTCCTTTTGCAGCAACTCTGGGCTGTTCCTGCACTTTAGTGGATGCTATGTCACACTTTGAGAAATACTGATCTAGCTGGAATATAGAGTTCATGTAAAATCAGATTAGGAGGGGGAGATGGGAAGCAAGAGTTCACCCAAATCTGCCATCAAATCTATTTTAACTCCTAGCCTTCTCTACCTAGGTAGGGTTTCAGAGACTCTAAATCTTCATGGAAGCAGCCTACTGCAATTGTCTCTTGAGGAGTGATTTGTGGGTTTGAACTGATGACCTTGACGTCATAAGCCTAAAGACTAACCCACTCCACCACCAGAACTGGAGAGGACATGCCTTTTCATGCTGAGCTTATGATCCAGGGCTAGTGATCACTCCCAACTGATACCAGAGCATATAATAGGACTCAACATTCATCTGACTTTTATTATCCAATATCCACTCATTGATTCAAAAGCACTTTACTTCATAGGCTGAGGTGCACATAGGTGCTCATGGAGAAGGTGTCTTCTTCTTTGATATTATAACCTCACATGCATATTGGGCTTTGTACTAAACCAGGTCCTAATTTGGTCACTGTGCTATTAGAAACTCACAGGTCCACAGAGGAAGGCAGAGAGATCCCTTCCTCCAGGGCACGGCAATGTGTTTTGGCAGAGATTTGAGTAGAGTTCAAAGTGTACTAGCAGAGGATTGATGGGGGCGGTTGAGTGGATTGTGGAGAATAAGAAATGGACAGTCTGAGAAAAAGCTGTTGGATTCATCAGGCAGAGGGACCCTGGAGGTCACTGAAATACTAATATAGAGAGAATTACATGAAGGGTACCAAATTATGGGGAAAGGGTTCAAGGTTACTGGGGACATAGCAAAGAGACTGCATGTTTCTTTGTTGAAGGTCATAAATACAATGGTTCAAGGAAGATGCTTCGGGGAGTGCATGGAGCACACATCAGCTATAAATAAGGCAGGCCGATTTGTCTTCGTAATCATGCTTTTCTAGGGATAGAAAATATAGCCTCTGTTACATACCTAATGGCAGCAGTAAAATAGTCAGAAATAATAAGGCTGGGCCATAAATATTAGTGTGATAGTCAATTCATAAATCTGTCATTTCATGAATAAAATCTCAAACTTTTAATCACAGCATTAGAAATATTCACACACACATGTAGATATGTAGAGAGAGGAAGAGAAAAAGAAAAAAATAGAGCGAGGTTTTATGCTGGAACTCTTGCAATTAATGCAGCACAGAGTTTTCTCAAAGTTGTCCAGCTTGCCTCAGAACCACCTGGAGATTGTGAAAATCCAGATGTGTGCCTTCCCTCTGGCCCAGAGCTGTTTCCTTTCGATACTCCATCAAGAACCCCTACCTCACACCTCACCTATGAATTCTCCCAGATATCCATTTTCAGCCCACGCCTACCATGTGAGAAAGAAATCCCAGTGTCTGTGTCTATGTAAGGATTATTGTGTGATGTATAAGGGCGCTTCAAAAAAATTTGTGGGAAAGTCCTATTCTTTTAATGATACTTTTTGAAGTCCTCTAATATATAGTTGCACTGCATGATGCCAGGATATGTCTACAAATTGCTTTGCCAATCAACGCTGCCACCAGTAATCTATCCTTCTGACTTCGCCTAACCTTTTATAAAGGGTCACATTGCTGTTTTAGTAAATAATATGGTAAAAATACCTTATCTTGCTTCTTATGTATCACCTAAGTTTCAGTGATACCATCTGAAAAAATGAGGAAAAGTAAACATATTTTATAGAAAAGTCAAGCGTAGCACAGAAAAAGTCATATTGGCAGCATCTGAAAAGTATCCCTTAAAAATGGCTTTTGAAGCATCTGTAAATATTCTTAAATTTGCTCATAAAGGATGATTTCTCAAAAGAAAAAAGTAGAATATATTTAGAGAAATATGTGGCTGGGTAAATGGCAATTGTCAGAGTTCGGTTTAAGGATTTGAGGATATGGTTATGAGATCCCTGGAGCCTGCAGTGAAAAAAAAATTGGGGGGACTAACCCCGGTGGCATAGTGTTTGTGTGCGGGACAGTGGCCCACAGGGTTGGCAGTTGAAATCCAGCAGCAGCTCTCCAGGAGCAAGGCTGGGCCTCCTACTCCCACCAGAAGGCGATGATGTCCCCGTCCCCCTCAAAAAGAAAAAAAATTGGCATGAGTCTGGATAACTTTGGTGAAGGGAGAGAAAAATGCAACCCTAAAAGTAGATGGAAAACTTTACATGTATATAAATGCAAATATATAAGTATATATGTATATATGTGTATATCCATAAACGCACACATACATATATGATGCTGTTAGCTGCCATTAAGTGGGTTCTGCTTCAGAGTGATGATATGTTCAATATAGTCTGGTCCTTTGTCACCCTTATACTTGCTATTTTTGAGCTCATTTTTTTAATTCTTTTTTTTTTCTGGGGTGGGGGGCATCACTGCCCTCTGGTGGTCATGGGAGTTACCCAGCCTTGCTGCTGCTGCTGGATTTGAACCTCTAAGCCAGTGGGTCGCAGTCCTGCACTCAACCACTATGCCACTGGGGCTCAACCTTTGGAGCTCATGTTTGAGACCACTGTGACAATCTGTCTTATTGAAGGTCATCTTCTTTTTCTCTGAGCCTCTGCTTTATCAAGCATGGCATTCTTCTCTCGGGGCCAGTCCCTCTTGAGGTTGTGTCCAAAGAAAATGAGATGGAGTCTAGCTATTCTTGTTTCTAAGAAGCATTCTGAGTGTACTTCTTGCAAGCCAGACTGGATCACTGCTCTTGCAAACCTTGGTATATTAAAAAAAAATTCTCACTACCAGGGTAATTCAAATTCATTAGCCCCAAATAATACACAGATATTTCTTTTTCTTTTTGGTTGTTCACATTTCTGTCTATAGTTATTATGGTCATATCATTGAAATTACTAATTAGAGGATTATTTTAAAAGGAATTCATAATCTCGTGTCTGAACACAACTCGTGGAACCTTGATGCATTATCTTTATATGTCTCTTATTATATTCAACTTTCAATTAACTGGTAAGTATGCTGATCACATAATCATGTATCATACTTAAGTAATGTGGAGAGCGTGCCAATTTTTCAATAGTGTGCAAAAAAATCACCATTTTAATTGCTTCATAATAGTCCATCAAGTACATGTGCCAGGGTAATTATACTTTAGTGCTCTGGACTTGAAATTAATTCAGTATCTTCAAAAATACATACTATAAATCACAAGGTATTTTAATCAAATGGCTTTAGAGGTGCTACAGTATGTTAGTGTAAGCCAATGTGCTTAATAATAGCATGTATAAATATATTATACAGTCCCTTAGAGAATAGCCTCTCAGTTGCAATGCCGTTAAGCTGCAGGTGTGAGCTGTGCTAACTGGGTCTTGCTTCACATTAGAGACGGAGGGAAGCTGAGTTTGATCTGAAGAGACCGAACTCAGATTTCATTCTCCAAGGTATGTTCTTTGCACAAAGTCTCTCTTCCGCTCTGTCTGGTAGAATCATCGTGATCTACAAGGTCTTCATTGCCTGATTTTCAGAAGCAGAAACCCTAGGCCTTTCTGTTTACGCTGGAGCAGAGGCCTCCAAACTTAGTTAGCAAAATCATTTTACAGAAAATAAACATTACGCAATGTCTCCTGGCAGTGAAAATGTACGTGTTTTGGCCGATAGTCCAGGATAAAGTGTAGGCATCTCCATTTGCTACCCTCCTGGATCTTCCAACATGGCCTGACCAGCCAGCGGTATCTCCCACTTTGAGAAACACTGCTCTCGCAGCTCCACAGAACCTATGCAGAGCAACACACAGGCCAATGTGGACATGTACATGGTGGTTCCACACGAGGCACATTGAATGAGAATCAGACTTGTTCTTCCACATGCAACCGCCACGCAATCCCCACTGCTGGTCTACCCCCATCCCTTCTGCCTAGTAACACCGCGAAAAGTAAGACTGAACTGGGGCACAGCATAAGCACTCCTCAGTGTATGTGTGTGCATGGAATGCTATAGTCATCTTTCTGAAGTTGCTGTGGGCGTACTGTCTTTCCAAAGTACTCTGTTATTGCATGAATAATCTAAAAGTGAAAATTAACTGAATGATATGGAAAACTGCCTATCACCATGAATGAACATCTTGGAAATCTAACGTCCATGAGAAGACCAGGGCTTCCTTCACATAAGCACTTGCATTTTGAGATGGGGAACATGGGCAAAGTCATCGTGATTGAGAATTTTTGATGCATGCAGGGTGTCAAAAACAAATGCAAAACACGGCAGCACGAATTTCCAGCTAGGAAAATATCATTCCTTTAACTTGAAGATAAAATGACACTGAATTAAGGGATTTCTCAAGTGCAGTTGTTGTTCATCAGATTTTGCTCATTGAGAGCAGTGCTTTTTCAGTAGAACACTCTAAAAACACTTCACCCTTCCTGTCACAAGTAATGTTAGTTTACTGTACGGCAGACAGTAACCTGAAGCCACCTGTGCATTTCAATTAGTCCTTCCTAGGGATGTTTAGAAAAGGCAGGTATCATTGCTAAGCAAAATAAAGCAGAGAATTCCACTTTTCCAATGCCATTCATTTCCAAATGAATAATTTTGGAAACATTTATATCATACAATTACTCCCCAAATTATACTTTTGAAAAAATATGAAAACTGATACTTTATCAAATAATAATCTATCTTGATTATTAAGTAAAACAGAATTGGTATAACCAAAGGTCAGCAGTTCAAAGTGACCAGTTGCACCAGGGAAGAAGAGGAGACTTTGTGCTTCTGTAAAGGTTTACAGTCTCAGAAACTCACAGGTGTCGTTCTACCATGTCATAGAAGGTTGCTGTGTCAGGCAGGGTTCTCTTAGAAAAATAAAACCAGGACACTAATAATTCTCTTTATATATTTATATAGATAGAAGGATGTATATAAGATAAGAAATAAATAATAGCTAATCTATAAAGCAGTACAATGGCTTGGTGCAACTCACTTGCATGAGACAGCTAGTAGACTGGCAGTCCTTGGAGTCTTGAGGGCCATCTAGTCGTCCTCTGTAGAGCAATTAAGCCTATCCGGCTACAATCAGCAAACAGCAAAGCAGGTCACCAACAGTCAGCCAGATGACAGAGTCCAACAGCTCTCAGCTCAAGAGATGTATATTCCAGGAGCGTGGCGAAGCAGGACTAGAAGGAACCTCAACTCACAGCTGTACAACTCACAGCTACTCACAGTAGGCGTCCCACGGGTAGTGTTGCTTGGAGGTCGAGGCACAGGACAAACAAGGCAGCTGGCTGGTCCGAAGATCCAAAAGCAAGAAAGCAAGGGTGGGGTTTGCCAAACCTTTTCTATCTCTGCCCTTCAATTGATCGCATGTGTTCATTGGCCATGTCATCACAACAGAACTACCTATTGTCTTGGGCCATGTTTGGCACCGCAAGCTTACCTGTTACAGTTGCTATGTGACAGAATTGACTTGATGGCAGTGAGGGTTTTAGAAGAACAAAAGACCCTAAACTACACGTCTCATTTGTATAAACATTATTTATATCTCAAGTAGGACATTTGAACTAGCCCCAATACTATGCCATTGGAATGCTTGTAGTGGTTGGTTTCTTTCAGCTTCATTCATTTACAGTTTTCTATAGAGAGCAACCAGGCACTTTATCTGATATCTTATTATATAGTATAAATAATGTAATTCAAGAAAGCAGACTTTAAGTCAAAAAGCTTCCATAAAACTATTAACACCACATGCAATATGTCTCATACACTGACATTTCAAGCTCGGTAGAAACCTTAGACTTAAATTGATTACATAGTTTTGAAATATTTATCAGATGTTAATCAGCCAATCTCACGTGCATTGAAACAGAAACAATATAGACACTTAGAAATTTCTTGGTGTTGAATGGGGATATGATTTCACCAACGAATGTATAATTTCCAAAATTTACATTCAAACACAAACTTTCCTGAGAAGTGTTTTCTTGCAGTCTGAAAATTTATGAGTGGCATCCAAGTTAGTGTGTAACTTTATATCCTAAATGGAGTTGTCACATTGAGCAAAGCACACTCAGAGGAGTTAATATTCTTTTTTGACTGTTGAGCTGCATTTCTTTAATATTCTCTTTGCTAAAACACCCAATGAGACTAAGACAGATTAGTGAGAGCTTGTCTGCGGTCTTCTACTGATTGCAGAGACATGTTTAACCTCATTTTCATTGGAATGGATCTATGCATCTTTGAAATAAATACCTAGTCACAATACGTTTTTATTTACTTACCTGCAAAAAAATACGGTTGGTGTTTTGTCTCCCATTTATAGATGAAGAAAGTGAGGCTTGGGAATGTGTGTGCTTTAAGTTTCCCCTGCTCATAGGTGATAAGCCACATCCATTAAGTTGATTCATCATAGCAATGCCATACCTCTCCTCCCCTCCCAACCCTAATACCCTACTGACATCAAGTTGATTCTGACTCTTTGTGACCCTGTATAAGGTTTCTGCGACTGGAAATTTTTATCCGTGTCAATGTCCTCATTTTTCTCCTGCAGAGGAGCTAAGGAATTTGAACTGTCGAGTTTGCAGTCAGATGTCCAATAGTTGACCCCCTGCTCTAGTAGGCTCCACGATTTCCCCTAGTCACATGGCGGTCTGCTGTTCAAAGGACGGATGGTGGTGCTGTTACCTGCTGCTGAATGGGTTCTGAGTCACAACAACCTTTGATACAACAAAATGAAACTTCCTGAGCTTTCAAAATCGCTACCATTTTGTCGTTCATTGTTGCAACCAGTGTGTCAGTTCTTCGTGCTGAGAGACTACTTCTTTGTTCCCGACCCTCTACTTTATCACACGTGATGTACTTATTTCCCGGGACGAGTCACTCTTGATAACATGTCCAAAGTGCATTTGATAAAATCTTACCGTCCTCACTCCTAAGGAGCTTTCTAGCTGTACTTCTTCTCAGTCAGATTTGTTTTTTCTTTTAGTGGTCCATGGTCCTTTCGGGATTCTTTGCCACCATCAAAATTCAAGTGCATCTTCTTATTAAACGTCCAACTTTCATCTCCACATGAGGTGATTGAAAATATCATAGTGTCAGTCAAGCACACCTTCGTCCTCAAAGTGACATCCTCGCTCTTAAGCAATTTAAAGAAGGCTTGGGAAGAGATGTACCTGATGCAATACTTCATTTGATTTCTTGACCACTGATTCCATGAGAATTGATTGTAGATTCAAGTAAATGGAATCTTTTAGAACCTAAATCTTTTCCCCACATATCCTGATCTTGTCTATCGGTCCAGTTGCAAGAATTTTGGTTTTCTTTCAATTGGTTACTAAGCCATACCAAAGGATACTGTCATTCACCTTCACCAGCAAATGCTTAAGGTTCTCCTTGCTTTCAGCAAGCAAAGTACATTTGTTGCATATCAAAATTGTTAACAAGCTTTGCTCCAATCCTGATACCACATTCTTCTTCATATGGCTCAGCTTCTTGTATTATTTGGTTAGTATACAGATGACACTCTGGCACTCTATTTCTGATTTAAAACCACTTAGTTTTCTCTTGCTCTGAGCTAAGTTATGCTCCATCTTTGTTATGATCCACACTGTCAAATGCCTTTGTGTAATCAATAAAACATGGGCAAACATCTTTCTGTGTTCGCTCCTTTCAGACAACATCCATCTGACATTAGCAATGATATCAAAAGTTCCCTACTCTCTCCTGAATCCAGATTGAGTTTCTGGCAGCTCCCTGTTGATGTACGGCTACATTCAACTGTTGTTGAATGATCTTCAGCAAAAGTTTAATTCCTTTCCTTTCGGTAGGCAGGAGGGGGATCTGTTCCCTTTCATTTGTTGAAATAAAGGTTGTTGGTGCTAGAGGAAAGCTGTTGCCTTCAAAGGTGAAAGTTATGTGTTTCAACTTGAGATTCATGACTCTGTGCCCGAGTGTGTGTGATGCTTATGCTCAGTACAGGATTAGAGTTCCTAAATATTAAACAAGGAGCATATGAAGTAAGGTATAGAAGTTTTCCATATCCTTCATCCCTTCTTCGCATTTCTCTATCAAGGTGCCCATGAGTATGGAGAGAAATGTCATTCATTGGTTTGTTTATTTTGTTTGTTTTCTTACACTTGACCCTATTCTATAAGGCAAGGCAAGTTGGCAGGTATTCTTATTGATGGAAATGAAAACATTTTCACCGATCTCTCTAACCAAGTATATGCTTTATGCATTTCTATCACCCTCTGCCTCCAGAGGATGGATGAGTTTTGTGTCTTTGGTGGAAAATAGATTAACAAAGCCTGCACCTATTTTGCTCCCTAACTACATTGCTACTAAATAAAGTGCTCTCTCTTTTGACTTTCTGCAAAATGAAACTGAAATCCTGTGACCAAATTGTACAGAATCTGAAGGTGAAAAGTCCAAAATAATCCTGCCTCCTATTTCTGTCTTTATGTTCTAAAAATAATTGGCAAAATTTGTAGTTGGCAGTGCAAACAGAACACTTGGGAGACGATGAGTCTTTGTTTCTGCAGAGGCTCTTTTTTACAATTAACACACCTCAGAGGTTAGACAGCTTCTCCTGGTGTCTAAAAAAATCTTAAAAAGTCCAAATCAGAGATCATTGGATATGCTCCAAATCATGTTAGCCCCATGTGTCTTAGAGTAGAACTGAGATTCATAAGGTTTTCAGTGACTCCTTTATTTTCAAAGCAGGCCATCATGCCCCCTCCCTCTTTTTCAAGGCAAGTTGACTATTTGCACAACTGGGGTTCAGCATGAAAGTGTAGGCTGTCATTCTCAGAAAGATGTGGCGAGCATCTTGCTAGGCAGATTTGCTTAAAGGATCTCTGGAAACAGTGTGGTAAGCATTTGGCAGCTAACCAGGAGGTTGCTAGTTCGAACCCGTCTACCATTCTGTGGGTGAAGATGAGGCCGTCTGCTCTTGTGAAGGCTCATAGCATCAGAAATCCTGTGGGGGCAGTTTGACTCTGTCTGGTAGGAGTACTAGAATTCAGAGCCGGGGCCATGGCAGTGGCGGTATGAGCCTCAGAGACTGAAATCGCCTTGCTTCTAAAATGATGAGGAAATGAAAGGTTTGACTGAATTGTATCCATCTTTTTAAACATTCTAATTTTTTTTTCAAATTAAGTATAACAAAGTGGATGTTTTATTTTAATCAGCTCAGAAAGATTGCCGGATCTGTCATAGCTCTCTAAAATGCATTTTTAAATGCCTATTTGGGGAAAACCACGTGCAATTCATTTTTAGTAAATAAATGGCATTTTGAAGTACTCTGAAGATGAATTGGCATCATAGAATGGCTATAAAAACATATGTAGAATAGAGAGTTGGGAAGGAATGATTGAGTTTACATTTCATACTGTTCCTAATGGAGTGCTCCCCTCAACTCTGCACAAGTTGTCCCAGTGGTCATGGTCACAGGAATGTCACTCTTCTTTGTAACATTAGTGGCAAAATGGAAGATGCTAATGGAGACGTTTATGGTATAATGCATGATAAATTATATGATATCTGAAAGATGAGGTTGAAAAGCACTTCGCCTGGTGTTCTTAATGATCTATAGAAAAGCACAAAAGTGAAAAATACACTTTTAATGAGGTATTCGTCAAGATCTTCTCTTATTGCTTTTGGATAAATAGATGTGGGATTTAAATTCTAATTGTCTTCATGGAGGTATGTTTTAAAGTGTGAAGGACATCATTCTTTTCTGTGTTTAGCATGGTAATGTCTTACCTTTTCATATACAACAGAGTCCAACACACATCTAGGGAAAGATACAGGCATATGTGTACAGCATCTTGAATGATTAAAAAGTGAACACACCTATTAGTGTTCCTTAAACATGTTGCTGTCATGCTGGACACATAGTAATAGGGCCATCCTTGGTGGACACATTACAGCAGAGCTTTCAGTCTAAGATAAACTAAGAAGAAGGACATAAATGTTTACTTTAAAAGAATGAGCCTGTAAAAACCTTATGAATAGTAACTGAAGTAGTACTTGAAGTATTAGGGTTAGATTACTACAGTAACTCAATATCTTTTCTCACACACTTCTGATCATTACCATTTCCCACTCACCTCAAAATAACCTTGATTAGCTTTGTAGATTGCCAAGCATGAAAGAGCAAGAGAGGGAAGATAAAGCAATGGTCTAACATCAGTAGTTCTCAACCTGTGGGTGGCGACACCTTTGGGGGTAGAACGACCCTTTCACAGGGGTTGCCTCAGCAGCAAAATGACAGTTATGAGGCATCAATGGAAATAATTTTGTGGTTGAGGGGTGGTTCACGACAACATGAGACACTGTATGAATGGGTCCTGTGGCATGAGGAATGTTGAGAATCACTGGTCTAGACTGTTGATGAATGTTAATGGGTGAAATGGAAGACAATTGTCCATTACAGGGAGAAGAGAAATCAAGGAGAAGATAAAGGGTAAGCTGTTGGAGAAGTGATTAGTACTTTAAGCTGTTAAACACAAAGTTGATGATATGAAAGGCAACCCATGCTCCTAACTTATATCAAAATTGTAGCATCAAACAAACAAAGTAACAAAGGCCCAAACTCATATCAAGTTTCCACAGCCACAGCAAAGTTGGATAGCAGATACGGGAGATCATAGAAGAGTTGTTACCTTTGAATGAAGGTGATGGAGAAGGATATGGAAAGTGCCATGGATTTCCATAATAACAAACAAATCCACCTTAGAAGAAGTACAGTTGAAATGCTTCTTAAAAACAAGGATTTCCCAGACTTCATGCCACATTGAGAAAGACATCCTGTTGGGTAAAAGAGAAGGTCTGTGAAAAGAAGAAGAGCCCCAGGGAGATGGATGGACACAGGAGCTTCGACCAAGGGCCAACACAACAAAATTTGTAAGGATGGTGCAGGACCAGACTGTATGTCATTCTGTTTTAGATAGGGTCACTATGAAGGTTAGCTGATGTGATGACACCTAACAGCCTCAGGAAAATGAAATAAATGATCCTATATGTACTTTTGGGGTGTTTTGCTAAGTTTGACATGCCTCCTCATCAGTGCATTTGTCTTGCTGTGGTCGCTTTCATGTATTTGTAATGATGGAAGCTCTGGTACTCATCCTTGGTGAAGAACAAGTTTCCACAGCTTTTAGGCTAGTAAGGAGGAAGAAGTGGTCCACCCTGGAGGGATTAATCTCTGCACACCTTAGGAGCTGCACTGGAACATTATTTGATATAATTCCAGAAGATGAACCACTCAGATTGGAGGACATTTCAAATAAAAAGGACTGGGAAAGAGCTCCCTGCTCAAAGTAGAGTTGACCATAAGGATGTGGATGTGATAAAAAGGAAACTGGAGATATTATGATAGAAGTTTTTTTTCAATACTAACAACAGCCTCATAGCAAACCCCCCCTTTTTTTTTCAATTCTAGATTTAACACTACACACAGGCACTTCTCCAGATGGAATATGCACGAATCAAATTAACAGCACCTGTAGGAAGAAACAATGGCGAAGGCCAGTATCAACCGGTAAAAAGAGGACAGAGGTCAACTGCAGAGCCATCCATGGCTTATATGGAAGTTCCAGTAGAAGCAGAATTAGAGCCCAGATAAGACCTTGAGTGTGTCCCAATTGAATTTAAAGATGATATAAAAAGCAAATTGGTTACATTAAGCAGGAATGGCTGAATACCAGATCGGTTGTGGTTTGACATCAAGAACATCATATATAAAGAAGGCAAACAGTAATTTAAAAGACAAGAAATAAAGACAATACAAAACTGAATGTCAGAAGAGAATCTCAGATTTGCTTTTGAACATAGAATAGCTAAAATCAAAGCAAAAAATGGAGGAGTAAGACAGTCCCAAACAGAAAATTGCAAAAGGCAACTAGAGGAGACAAAGTCAAACTAAAGAGGACAAAACTGAAAAAGACAAGCTTACTGCCATTGAGGCAGTACTTACACAGAGCCATTCCCTGTGGATTTGCATGATCGCTCCTGTGAATGGGACGAGAAAGCCCAGTCTTTCTCTCGCAAAGAAGACAAAGCAAAGTAAAAAGTGTGAAGAGGAAAAATGAAAAGAGTAGGATACGCCCAGCATATCTCAAGCCAAAAGATCTGAAGTAAAAATCCAGGCCTCTAGTGGAAGTATTGGAGGAGTCTGTGGGCAAAATATTGACGATTCAGATGAAAATGGAAGGATTAAAGACAGTCCTTGGAGCAAATAGATGGATGATCAATGGCTAATGGTGTTGAAGAAAGAAGCCCAATTGCCGTGAAGACACTGGTGAAAAATAAGACTCTGGGAATTGACAGAATACTCAGTAAATGCCAAGAAGTTGGAATGACAGTTATCTACTGAATTGACTAAAAGATTCATGTTCTTCCCCATGGACACATGCAAATATGATTTTGTAGACAAGGATTCAAAAAGAGTCGCAGCAGTTCATCAACAGGGAGTTGCCAGATACTCAAGTGGATTCAGAAGAGGACATGGAACATAGGATATCATTGCTGATGTCAGAGAGCTCTTGACGGAAAGCAGAGAATACCTGAAAGCTATTTAATCGTGTCAATTGACAAAGCAAATGCAGTTGAATGTGTAGATCCTAATGAACCTTGGATAACATTGAGACGAGTGGGAATTTCAGAATGCCTCATTGTCCTCATTTGGAATTGCCCTCATCTTATAATAGACCAAGATGTTGTCATTCAAGCCAAAAGAGGAAATTCTGTGAAGTTTACAATCAGAAAGGTGTGCTTCAAATTTGCGTGTCTTTACCATATTTCATTTGTGTGCTGAGTAAATAATCCATGGAGCTGGGGCTGAGCCCCGGTGGCGTAGTGGTTGTGCGCAGGACTGCGGCCCACTGGGACGGAGGTTCAATTCCAGCAGTGGGGCTGGGCCTCCCACTCCCACCGCCAGAGAGCAGTGATGCCCCCCAAAATAATAATAACAATAATCCATGAAGCTGGAGTATATGAAGAAGAATGCAGCATCTGAACTAGAGGAAGGCTCATTAATAACTCTGATATGCAAATGATACTACCTTTGCTTGTTCAAAGCAAAGAGAACTTGAAGTAGTTACTGATGAAGATCAAAAACTTCTGTATGCATTATAATTCAGTGTAAAGCACTGTAAAGAAAAAGAACCCCCAAAATCTTATAACTGAACCATATGCAACATCAGGATATGTGTAGGATACCATGAAATTGCCAAAAATTGAATTTTACCTGGATCTAAATACTGGTGGAAGTAACAGTCAAGAAACCAAATTAGGTATTTACTGCATTAGGGAAATCTGCTGCACCAGAACTGGTGACAATGTTCAAGAACAAAGAATGAAGGTGCATATGACCCAAGATGTTTTCAATCATCTCAAATCCCTCTGATAGCTGGAGAATGAATAAGGAACATCATAGAAGAATTAGTATCCTTGAATTATGGTGTTGATGAACAATATTGAAAATACCATGGACTAACAGAATTAAAATATGCCTTAGAAGAAGTAAACCCTATACGCTTTTTAGAACTGGGGGTGGAAAGGCGTCGTATGCTTTTTAGAAGTGGGGGTGGAAAGGCATCTGTTAGTCCGGGTAGACTAAAGTAACAAATTTCAGAGACATGCATATAGGTATAAGGAAAGGGTCACAAAAGAAATGTGACCCTAAGAAGGCATCCCAACCCAGTCCAGTGCAAAGTCATAAGTCCAATAATAACCCATATGCCCAAAATCAGTCTATAAAGTCTGCTTCTGACTCAGGCAATCACAGGTCAGTGGGTGCAGAATTCTGGCGCTGGCAGGGGTCTCCCCATGGCTCCTCGCTTCCAGGGCTCAGATCCATCAACAGCATGCCATTCCATCTTCAGAGGCCTGTCTTCATCAGGGCTAACCCATGTGGTCTCTCCACTGGCTACTCCAGCCTCCCAGCCACCACCATTCTGTGTTGCCTGTGGTTAATTATCTCTCAAACTAACTTCCAACAACTGGGGAAGATAGCTTCTCATCTTCACGAGGGAAATATCACGAGATTTCCCTGGAGTCTCAGGTGAAAGTCATGCCCACACAGAGGCCTCATCAGCTACTCAATGGCTTTCTCCTGATTAACAGGTCAGATTCCACCCCTACATTTCAATTATAAAATTAACATAAGGACATTGACTGCCACAGCATCGTTACAGGTATTTAGGACATGTTATCAGGAGAGACCAGTCCTGAAAATGGCATGATGCTTGGTAATATAGGAGGTCTGTAAAACAGAGGAAGACCCTCACTGAGATGGGCTGATCCCATGGCAGAAATAATAGGATCAAACATAAGTGAGATAATGGCACGGGCCTTGAAATTGTTTTCCTTTGTTGTTCAAAGGGTTGCTTTGGATTAGAACTAACTTGAGGGCAATGCCATCAAGTTGATTCTAAGTCATGGTGACCCAAAAGGGCAGAGACAGTAGATTGTTTTCTGGGACCTCTGAGACTGTCCATCCTTATTGGACGATATAACCTCATTTTTCTCCATGAGACACCTCATGACTCTGAAATGCTGAGCTTGCAGTTAGCTACTCCACGTGTTATGAGAGATCTACTCCACCATTGCCCCTGGGCTGTTATCGTAGTTGATTCATTTTCAGTTTTTATATTATTTATTTATATAAATTTATCCCAATTTGTTTATCTACTCTATGAGTGGGCATGGGAGTTGTTCCCACTTTTCTGATGGGAGCGTTCTTGGGTGTGGAATCACCGAATCATGGTATATGTGTATGTTTAACTTTAGTGCGCAAAGTGAATGAGTTTTTATAGATATCATCCTAGAATACAATCTCAGTCTCAGTGTATGAATATTCCATTGGTTCCATTTTTTGAGAATATTTGTTATATACTCAGTTGACTATTATTTTTGATTTTTATTATTTCTCCCAATTTAACACTATTATGATCTAGAACTCTGTTTTTTTTTTTTTTAAGTTCACATTGCCTCCATTACTTAAGGTGGTTCGTAATTTTATAGATCTCTTAATCGTTTTGGTATTTTTTTGCCATCTACTTTTCTTAATCAACTGTAGTCCTTTGAATACAGTCCTTGTATAGTTCTTTTTATACAGTCTGGATACTACTGTGCTAAACAGTGTCTTCCTGTCCATGCTTTACCCTTCACAATGTCATCATTCTTAAAGGCACAGAAGTTCTTATTTTCAACAGTCCATTTCTTGGAACCATTTCTAATTGCACAGCTAGTGTTTTTCTGTCATAGCGCAGACATCTTGCCTTCCTCAAAGCTGCAGAGATGTTCAGCTATGCTATTGTCCAATGATCTCATGATCTTTGATTTTTTACATAAGATGCTACTCCTGTAATTGATTTCTATTCCTGGTTTATGGGAATAATCACTTTCCTTAAAATTTTAACATTCGGTTTATGTTTTAACGGCCGTCTAATTGACCCCATATTATGTATTTATTTACTGACACATTCACTCATTTTAGTGATTTCTTAGGATTTGGTGAAAGTTTGCACTGGAAATTGGGTTTCCATGCAACCATTCCTACTCACTTTGTTTTGTGACCTGAATTGGGATTCCCTGTAACAGGACAACCCTTTGTTTACGCTCTCCTTGTGCCCCACTCATCCTTCTCCCTATCTTCTGTGCCTTCTGAGTCTGTTCTGGGGCAGATGCTGTGCTTTTTATCTGGTGTCTTGGATTATTCCCAAGGACTACTTCCTGGACACTATCATTCACCTTCATTGGCCTGTCCTTTGGCTGAAGCTTGAACTATGGCATTGAGTTCAGCACTAGGCTTGAACTTCAAGAGACCATAGTCTTGAGAGTGTTACACCAGCTTCTATTACACCAGGGAGACTTGTCTTTTATGGTTTTGGTTTTGGTGCCACCCTCCCACTCTATCCAAGGCCTTATAGCATCATGCACTAATTTTTTTTCATGGATCTGTGTTGCAAATATTGTTAAAAATCCAGTCTTCATAGAGACTCGAGGATATTCCAGGATTTTCTATTCTATACCATTGGTCTGCTTGAATAATTCCCTGTTAATAGGACTATTGTTTCTTGTAATACTGGACTAAATCTTTAAAAAATATTTCAGTAAGTCATTTTATTGGGAGTTCTTACAGCTCTTATAACATCAGTTGTATTAAGCACATTTGTATATAGGTTGCTGTCATTTTCAAAACATTTTTCTTTCTGCTTGAATCCTTCGTATCAGCTCCTCATTTTTCCCTCTCCTCCCCCACCCTCCCACCCTTGTGAACCCCTGATAATTTACAGAATATTTTTATTTTCATATTTTACACCATCCCTTGTTTCCTTCACCATGTTTCTGTTGTTCGTACCCTTGGCATGTGTGCGTGTGTGTGTGTCCATGGATCATTGTGTTAGCTTCCTCCTTTCTTGATATTCTAGAAACAAAACCTAAAACTTTGTTTTTATTCTGGAGTTTCTTATTTTTCCCCTTTACATTTAATCTATACATTACATTGGAGGAGACGCAAATATTTTCAGCATTGGATTTTCTACGCCCAAGTCTTTTCTAATTTCTCTTCTTATTTGGATAGTATTCTATGTAGTGATATGGGACATACTTCATGAGATTTACTCTTGGATAAATAGTTTATTTTGATGGTAATATAAATAGTATCATGATAACATTTTATTTTCTAACTATTGCTGCTGTATAGATTTGTCACTTGTATTTATTTCCCGCAGACTTGCTAAACTCATTATATAGGCAAATTTTTTGGTATATGTATAATCATGTAGACTATGAATAAGCATAGTTTTCTTTCTTCTGTTCCCATCTTTATTAACTTTTAAATACTTTTCATCCTGTTAATTAGAATAGTCACTCTATGGATATGAATGGATCTACAGAAGACAATCTTGTCTTGTTTACATATGATGCATGCTTTAGTATTCTTATAGCCACCTTTATAGATTTAGAGATCTACTTCTAAAAGTTTTAATCTGTATGGATAATATGCATAGCTATTGGGCTTTATCAAATATTTTTTTGCACTTGTTTCAAAAGCCATATTATCTTCTGTGTGCTTGATGACAGTGAATAGTTTTTTTTTTTTTTTTTGGCATCACTGCTCTCCGGTGGTGGGAGTAGGAGGCCCAGCCCCACTGCTGGAATTGAACCTCCGTCCCAGTGGGCTGCAGTCCCGCGCACAACCACTATGCCACCGGGGCTCAGCCCGTGAATAGTTTTAAAATAGTAAACAAACCTTTCACTCTAGAATAAGTTTGATTTAGATGTGACTTATCATCCCCATCTTTCTATACTTTATGATTATTTTGCAAGTATTTTTGAAAAGTGGTGGGATCTAAATGAGTAGGACAGATTGTTAAGTTTCCTTTTTGCAAGTTCCTGGCTAGACGTGGGAAATAGGCTTGCACTGGTCTCACAAAACACATTGGGAATCACATGTCCTCTTTTTGTCTGCTCTCTGTAAATGCTTCTACAAGACTGATGTTATTTCTTCCTTAAATAGGGAGAAATATCCAACTAGGGAAGGAATCTGGACCTGGGATTCTCTGGGTGGGAATCTTTCTTTATTTTTAGATTTCATCTTCCTAAAAGATCTAGATCACTCAGCTATTTCTACTTCTTATCACTGAAGTTACATTTTTTAGAATATACCCATTTCACTTAGATTATTAAAATCGTTGGCCAAATGTTATCCACGAGATCCTCTTTTTATCCTTCTAATGTGTATAGGATTTCGACATGGTCCTACTTTGCTTCCATAATGTTGGTCTTTCGTGTCCATTTATCTTTCTGATGGCCAGGCTGTGACAGGATTCTTAAGAAGTTCGTCCTGGACTACAGCCAAAGCTGCATCTCTCATGTTCTCTTCCTCTCTATTTGATCTTTATGTCTTGAGAATACACACCCTTCTCTGTTGAACAGGCGTGGTTTATACCTGTGTGTCCCTAGATGAGAAGCCCTGGTAGAGGAGAGGTTACTCGTTGGGCTGCTGTTGGCAAGGTCAGCAGTTAACCACCACCAGCCACTCTATGCAATAAAGAAAGCTATTCTATGACATACAGAGTTCCCGTGTTGGAAACTCACAGGACCAGTTCTACCCTGTCCTATAGGGTCATTATAAGCCTACACCAACTTGAGGGCAGTTGAGTTTGATTAGGTTTGGTGTCCCCAGATACTCTGATAAAATAACTGGCACAGGGAGCCTCCCTCGGCCCTTTGAAAGCAAGCTAATGCTTCTTCAAATACCCATTTTTAAGATTTTGACTACTTGGGAGAGTGTTGAGGAAAATTGATTTTAAATGAATAAGACTGCCTACCTTTTTGCTTTCCTCTGAAAATGGAATCTTCTTATATTTTGATAACATGTATCAAACTAAACCTAACTTAAAATTTTAGTTACCTTGCTTTCGTTAATGAGTATATTCACATGCACTAACATCACCATCACATCCAGGTATAGTGATCTGGGGCGACAAGCTCTTGCTCAACCTCTGTTGAAACATCATTCTTACTGGGATTTGTGTTTGAGAACCATCTCCCCCCTTTGCAGTGGTGTTTGTTTATTTGTTTGCCTTCCTGCTGCACTCTTCTGGGCTCGATAACATCTTGAGAGACACATGTGGCAATGATTGATAACAGGCATCATCACATAAAGACAGCACCTGGCTGTGTTGTTTTCGGTGTCTCTGTGTCAGAATGGCATGTCCTTGACAATAGGTCTCATGTAGGCCACACTCAGGTAACTACACTTCTCTCAAGGAGAGCTCAGGGATGGCTAGGAGGGATGTTCATCTTTGCCTGGCTGTTGATTGTCTCAGCTGCTGTTTAGTTTCTTTGGGGCCCGGACTAACGTATATGTAATTATAGTCTGCTGTGTTCATCGCATATGACTGGCCTTGTGCTTCTGACTTATTGCTGTGATGTTTTAAAGCTCCTTGGGTGGGTGGGTGGGGGGCTGCCGTATGGACATCTATCTCCCTGTATCCATCCCAGCTTACACAGATGAGGTACTTTGTTAATATTTGAAAAAGAAATTAATGCCATTACTCCTGTTCATCAGCTTTAAAATCACTTGGTAAATACTTAAAAACCCTGTCAGAATTTTTAATCCATTGGCCTATAAATTATCTTGGTTAGAATAAATTTCTGTAACATATATGAACACCTCATTGAGTTTGAAATTCATCAAATCTAAGAGAAAAGAAAAATCCAATTAAGATTTGGTGATTTTTATCAATAAGACACATGACCTCAATTCTCCTTCTAGATGTTTTATATATGTGATGATAATGATGACATATCTCTTTACATTCTGTATCTATTAGGTTACTATTTATATGCCAGAATTCTTACAGTTTATTGAGCATTGTCTCCCCCTTCCCCTTCTTTCTATGTCCATGGCTTTGGGAAAGTGTAAAACTTAATAGAATACTCTTTTTTTTACCCTATGAAAGTCGATTTGTAGAGCTGGGCCCTAGTTCAGCCATAATCTAAGTTGCATTATTCCCAAATGTATAAAATAATGTTACTAGGCATTATAACAGCATATTATATAAAAAAGCTGCAGATAAAATAGCAAGTTCCCTCTTGGGTGAGCTACTTGACTCTCATGTTATGTTAGAGATATTGTGAGTCAGAAAAATCCTGGATTAAATCCTCCAGTTCCCATGATGTATCTTTTGGCAAATAACTTGCCCCCTGTAATCTTACTCTGCTGCCCTTTGTAATGCGGGCAGGGCGTCCCTGGGGAATGCCAATGGTCAGTGCCCTGGATCAATGCCAGTAGACTGGTTGAGTTTTCATGTCCACCCACATGCACCTCGCAAGACAGGTCAGTCACCTCCTTTCAGGAAGCAATCTTTGAGAACTCTCCGGAATACTGTGGTTTTTGGACCCACATTGGGCTTGCGTGGAACTGAGTCCTTGGCACAGAAGTTGGACAGGAGTTGTGGTTTAAAGTGGGGACAAGAGAAAATGTTTCACAGGGCTGATGATGTAAAAAGGACAGGCACGTGACACCTTTGTGTCACGCCAGGCTTGAGTCCCAAATGAGCACAGTGAGGACATTGAGATTGACAGTGTAGAATCGATTTGCTGCTGATTTCTCCCACTGGGGGTCAATCCTGATGAACTCTTTTCCTAAAAATCATTTCTTCTGCCTGAAGGGTTTTGAGACAAAATAGAAAGAGCATAGGATACAGGATAATAAGCAGAACACAAACTCAGCCGGACCCTTATTGGAAATGCAGATGTCTGAGTGCCATCCACAGTGAGTTGAGGAGGTGTTCAGTGATATGCAGAGCCAGGAGCTGGGATTTCTAAATATTACTGTGGTAACTAAATAATCCATTGTCAATTTGAGAGGATTACGAGTTAATGGGTAGAGCCTAGCCATCTATCATCATATAGCCAATATGGTCTCTGTGTGGGAATGGCCTTCTCCTGAGGATTCTGCGACTTGCGGTTCCTCCTTGGAGACGGGAGACACCCTGTCTCCCTGATCACTTCCTTGAGAACTTTCTACTGACAAGACTCACCCCTTGAGAGACAGTCTACTCACAAGGCACTGGGAACTATGCTGGTAGACCACCCCCTGCCCTTGGAACTGGTGGAGCTGTGAAAAGACCCCTGCTGGTGCTGAGCTGCTTATACTGCCACTGGAGCCACGAAACTTAGCACCCACTGGCTTGTGACCTTGGCAACATTGCATTAGCTTTGTGAGTCTGAAGAGGACTTTATAGATCCATATCAGAAATATGGGCTAATACCAGATTTATGGACTTGATCTGGACTGGGCTGGGATGTTTTCTCATTATTCAACTACTCTTGTATATAAAGCATTTTCCTATATACATATGAGTGTCCATGAATTTATTTCTCCAGTCTGCCCAGACAACTACCTTGAGTAATTCTGACACACATGAAAATTCAGAATATGTACTATGAAGGAAGACATATATGCTCATGGGATAAAATGTAGTTGGGTAAAAATTTAGCACCCTATCATATGATCACCGTTAGGATCCATTTAATTTTTTCTAGGTTTCTTTTAGATTTTCTGCGGTCTTTTAGACCAAGACATTTAAAATCTGTTTTACTTTGTTATTTTTGTTAGTTTGCTTTTAATATTTTTCTATCGATGAAATCCAGGATAGGTAAATCTATAGAGATAGGAACTGGACTAATGGTTCCTGGGTGTGTGTGTGGGGGGGTTGGCAGGGGAGGTTGAAGCTAATAACAATGGGACAAGAATGAAGAAACTGCTCTAAAATGGATTGTGGGGATGATCGTACAACTCTTCTTGATGTGATTGAATCATTGAACTGTATATTATGTGAATTTTATACCAATAAAACTGTTGAAAAACATGTTGTGAAGCGAGTGGAGGGAAGAGAGAGAGTGTGTGATATTAATCCATACATTTAAAAAACTGAATTGTTATGGTATATAAAAATTATCTGAATAGACAATTGTGGACAATCCCTTAGGCAACAATGGGCCATTGCAACCTGATAGTATGCACTGGAGTTTTCCTGTGTGAAGTGTTACAGCATCCTTCTCAGGGCTCATTGACACTTCTGAAAGATATCCCCAGTGAATGTTGAAATTCAAAACCAAATTCAACCTTTGGTTGTTATCTTGTATATTTCACACCCACACAAAATACTTCAACATCTGGGACAGTAAACAAGGAAGCAAATACTAGCGTGCAATTCCTTTAATTAATGGTGTTGTAAATGAAAGTACTGATGCCTATTAGACAGCTTGGAGCTTTGCTGGATTCAATGTCTGTATGTCGGCTGACTGTCAAAATGAATACAGCTTCCCTTCTGGGGTGATGGATTGTCCCAAGTGATGGAAGACTGTAACTTGCAGTATGCACAATGCTATGAAGGACGCTTCTTGCCTGCTCTTGGGACATGTACACTTTCTGTGTCTTCCTTTTACTTCATTTTACTACTCATTGTAAAATTTATACTCAGATACACTGTCATTAACTTCATTCTGACTCATCGTGACTATAGCAGTGTGCTTATTGAAAAATCAGTTTATGTCTAGAATGTGTTAGGTAGAACCACTTATCGTTCTCTTCATCACTTCTCTCAAAACTCTCCCTTGATTAAGAACTGGCTGCTAAATCTTCCAAATGTGCCTGTGAAGGTATTTTCATTTCTAATACGAGTCAGCCATCTTATATGTCTTTATTATGTTCTCAGCCATTCAGACTGCTCAAAAATAGATCAGGCCCAAAGGGAAATGCTGCCATTCTTCGACCTCCCCATTCCATGTATTGGTCTTTGTCATTGTCACAGGACATCTTTCCGCCCAATCACTGAAGGTGCTAAGATCATCGTGGTGGCATCTATCTAAATCTACAAATTCACATTAACTTAATAGAAGGTGGGATCTTTTGGCGCACTGTCTAAGTCATCATGCAGCTGTTCACTCTGCAAGAAATCATGATTAAGGACTATAACAGACTGCCATTGGTACCCAGAAAAATAGAATCAAAGTATAAGAACTCTGATTAGGATTAACTGTCTTGTGATTGGATTCTCAACCTTGACTGTAACCAGACCCTGATGTGAAGAACTTGTGAACACACACACACACACACACACACACACACACACACACACGAACAACACAGTGCCAAGAGTATAAGCACTGGGGGTCAATGTGCAGTCCCAGCTTAGGGAACACTGCTGCAGATGAAGCTACAGCTCTGTGTTTGTAACAAAACCAACTGGAAGGAATGGACATGCATCTCCCAGGCAAATGCTGATGATTTCACAGAAAGGAAGAAGGCAGGGTCTGAGAGGTGCAGTGGACTTATAGACAGAGTAATATGCTATCTAACCCAGTTAATATTTCTCACTAAATCCTCAGGAAGACATTTTGACCTCTGGATCAGAATGCGATTTTCTCAAAAAACAAAACAAAACAAAACAAAAAACCCAAAAGACCTCTGAAATGAAACATTTTTTCTTAATTGTACTCTGCCCTGTCATGAAAAGTCTTGTTTAATTTTTTGTTTGCTTTTAAACTTATCTTTCTCCAAACTTAAGCATCCCACAGATGTCTTCCTAAGTGCTGCTTTCCACCAGGCAGTGGCCTAGGTATTATGGGAGATTGGTTCCTGATGGAATAAGGGAAACAAGCAAAACAAGAGAACATCAAAATAGTAGTAGTCATAGTATAATTACTACCAGTAGTAGTTAGGAATATGAAGAAGACAAAAAGATAATAGAGTGGGAAGTGCTGAGTATACTACTTCATGGTCATTTCATGCTTTGTCTTTGTTTCTAATGATCTGCCCTATTTCTAAAATGCCAAGAAGCTGCCAACCAGACAGAAATCTGTGTACCCGCATATACTTGAGTATTAGCCAACCCAAATATCAGCCAAGACACATAATTTTACCCCCAAATCTGCTTAAAAACTGAGCTGAAGAACTCGACTGTATATAGCAAATAGTAGCATTGTTCATTTTCTTGTTGCTACATATACTCCTCATGATAGTTTTACTAAGGAATAAGAAAAAGAGAAGGGAAAAAGCAGGAGGAGAAGGAAAGGGAGAGAGGGACGGGGGAGGGGAAAGAGGAAGGAAGGAAGGGAGGAAGGAAGAAAGGAAGGAAGGAAGGAAGGAAGGAAGGAAGGAAGGAAGGAAGGAAGGAAGGAAGGAACTGAGTCATTGAGAATAACTTTGGCTTCCTTACAGTTTTTCACTGGGTGAAGGCACATGTATATCAAAAACAAAAGAAAATAAACTCACAAGCAGGAGTCCATAAAAGTTGTCGAGGTGTTAGAAACTGTGTCCGTCAAGTGTACCTTGCAGGTGATCTATGTGTTGGGTGGATACATAGGAAACACCTTGCTCCAGGCTCTGGGTGTTACTTCAAAGTCTCTTTCCGTACCTCTCTGGCCTTCATGTTCCTCATCTTCAATTTGACTTCGCTATTTTAGTCTTATCCCCAATGTCCCTATTAGCACCCCAAATCTATAGCGTATAAGTCTAATTCAAGGTCTTCCTAAGTTATTGTTGTTTCTAATTTCCCTTAGCTTCAAAAACCAAAATAATAATAACAAATGTACCCAGCATAGTGTGTGTTTTTGAAATGACTATTGGGTGATATTTTCATCAAAGTTCATGAATAAAATGAGAAAACAAAGCAAGAAAAACACTGTCATATTCCTGTCTTATCAATGATGTAAGCAACTCCTTTGTAGAAAAATATAATTAACTCCAAAGGACTGGGAGAATGTTTTATCAAAAGTTTTTTGTTTGGGTTTTTTATTTTTGAGGAAAAGGGGGCGGTTATTTTCAGTGTTAAAGACTACAGAAATGTCATACTTCTAAGTTTGATTGCTCCTAATAGACATAGACTGGATTGAGGGCCTCCTAGTTGGAAGCTGTCCTGGGAATTGTGGAATATAAACTACTCTTTTTTTTTGGGGGGGGGGGCATCACTGCCCTCAGGTGGTGGGAGTAGGAGGCCCAGCCTTTGCTCCGTGGAGCTGGAATCGAACCTCCATCCCAGTGGGCGCACAACCACTACACCACCGGGGCTAAACTACTCTTATAGAAAGACAACTCTAGGCAATTGTTGCTTCCGCAGATGGAGAGAGTCAATGGCATAGCCATAAATAAGATTTTCTTAAAGATGGCAGCCATTTTCACAGCAACAAACGAACAAGTGAACCTGTTTATTGACATTTAAGTGACATTGCTTACTGACATTGTAAGTGACAAGATATGCTGTATATATAGGAGACATTCTGATTTCCTTCTTTCCCTCTTTTCCCAGGGATTTTCCGGAAATACAAATGCAGACAGCGTGGTGTACTGTCGACTCCAACCTTCTATCAAAGCCAAATTTCTACGCTTCATACCTTTAGAATGGAACCCCAAGGGCAGAATTGGAATGCGCATTGAGGTGTTTGGATGTGCATATAGTAAGTACTAGTTTACTCAACTCACTGAAATTGATATCAAAGGAGATGGCTTTAAAGTCTACCTGTAAACTGACATTGACTTTTTAAGTTAGGTTAAGAGATATAAAAACAAGTGATTTTATAGAAAGCTTTGCATTGCAGTGTGTGCCCCATATTGACTTAGTTTTCAACTTCTTGGCTTAATCTGGAGACGGAAGCATTGGATGGATGGATGAATGGATGGCTGGATGGTTATGTGGATGAATGCATGTTTGCAAATATCTATATATATATCTATATATATACGAATTCCAACTTATTATTATACTTATTCTGTGCTTATTGACTATCTTGTCTATTATTTTATACTTGTCATAATTATAAAGAAGCTACTATTCTATTATTTGAATGATGTATGTCTGATACTAGTGAATGCTGAGGTATAAGGCAAGAGTAGGGCTGGTTGTGATGGTGAGGTTGGGTATCAGCTTGGCTGGGCCAAGATTCTCAGTAGTATAGTAGTTACGTAACGATGTAGTCATCCTCCATTTAGTCACCTGAAGAGACCATCTTCTGTTTTTGCACTACACTGTTTTTCACAAAATAACCTCATTTTCATACCTCAATGTGTCTCTAAGGGAGAAGAGAATGCTTTGACTTTGGGTCTCTGAATGATGCCTGTGTTTGTGCTTGCCTACTAATCAAAGGATTGGTAGAATGAATCAGCTCAACCACCCACAGAAGGCAAAGTTAGATATCTGCTTCTGTAAAGATGTCTGCCCAGGGAATCCAACAGGGTTCTGTGTGATGCTGTAACACATGGGACCACCATGTGCCAGAATCAATTGGACAACAATGTGTTTTGATATTATTGACTACATCTTGACTGTCAAACATCAGAACTTTCCTTCCCCCGCCTATATTTATGGCTTTTTTTGTCTAGGGACCTTCCCCTGAATAAAATCGACAGTGTTTCATTTAGTATAACCTGCCATCTGTTATGAAACCAAAGCTTGTTATTCTCTCTAGCCTAAAAATAATATGCCATGTAATTAGCTTTTAAATCTGCAATACCCTCAGCATAAATTAATAGAAAAGGTAAAGCGCTCTGCCAGAATAGAAAATTTGTTGGAAATGTTCTCACATAAAATGATAGAAACCACAGATTTCACTTAGTCTCCCTTTAATGAATCATTTTATTAGATCTTTTTGTGGGGAAGGGACCTAAGGGTTATTGATAGTCTACCTCAAGCCACACCATCCTGCTAGTTGCTCTTTTATTATAGGATGATGTGTTAGTTAATATGATCCATAATTAGCAACTGAGCACACTGAGGTTTAGACAGAGCCAGTCATTTGCTCAGCATTTCACAGGTGGGGTCTCAGAAGAATGGGTAAACCTGCCAAGGGCCGTACAATTCCACACCACCCTCCTTCCTCCAGTTAAGCACTCATTTCTTTGAACCACTGGTGCTTTCCCTGACACACAGTGTTATCACTCTGTGATGTAAACTGAGATAGTGCTGGGTTGCTTTATGTACGTAGGTCATAAAGATGTCAAGCTGCTTGCTGAAGTCAACTGAATCTCATCAGAGCAGGGAAGCAATGTCTTGTAGATTTCACTAAGGTGTGTGTGTGTGTGTGTGTGTGTGTGTGTGTGTGCGCATGCAGGCGATTTGAAGTGCATGGCTGCTAACCAGAAGGCTGGAAGGTTGAATGCACCTAAAGGCACCTCAAAAGAAAATTCTGCTGATTTACTACTAAATGAGCAGCCATTGAAAACTCTCATGTTCTACTCTGAGTACAGTCCTACGGGGACACTCAAGGGGTCACCATGAGTCAGAATTGTCTCCATGGCAACTTATTTCCATTGCTCAGGTCTCCTTTTGTGTTTTCTGGGGTTCCCAGGGCCTCCTTCCATAATGAAGCATCAGTCAGCACAATTTCTGTTCCTCCTGTGGCCTACAAGTGACAATAACATATTAGTATACATAGTGATGGTAATGATAGTCACAACACATTGCTAACAACATTGATTTTTATGATTCTAGAAACAGCAGGGTAAGCTGGAGTGCTTGTTATACTATACTTGGCACTCTACGGCTGTGTTGTTACTCTGGGTAGACTAGAGAAACAAATTCATAAGCACACATATGGAAATAAGAGAAAGGTTTATATATAAGAGGAATGGAACATTGAGAAACTGTCTCAACCCAGTCCAGTCCAAGGTCGTAAGTCCAATATTAGCCTATATGGCTGATACCAGTCTATAAAGTCTCCTTCTGACTCACACAGCACAAGTAATAACACCAGGATGATCACAGGCCAGTGGGTACAGTCTTGTATATCCAGCAGCAGTAATAGCATCCTGGTGCTGGCAGGAGTACCCCATGGCTCTTTGTTTCCAGGGCCTAGGGTGTATCAGCAGTGTCCATTGGCGGTAGAAGCATCTCAGTGCTGGCAGGGGTTTCTCTGTGGCTTCTCCAGCCCCAGAAGTCTGGTTCAATCAGGGCAAGCCCATGTAGCACCTCCTTTGTTCCTCCAGGTTCCAGGAATAGGACCTATCAGTATGCTGTCATCTCATCTTGTTGGTAGACCGTCTCTAAGAGACTGAGTCAAGTCTCTCTCCTCCAATTGGGAAATACGGCGAGACTTCCCAGAATTCTCAGGAGAAAGTCATGCCCACATAGAGGCCTCATTTTCTATCTCCAGAGTGACAGGCTAGACTCCACCCTTACACTCCCAGTGCTAAAATTGATACAGACTGGTGACTGCCACAACTAATAAGCATTTTCTAATTCCTCACAGTAAGCTAAGTAAATATCATTGGATGACGATGACCATTTCCTTGTTTTGAAAACGAGGAGACAAAACCACCAAGAGCTCGAGGTGCCCACATCACACAGACAGGAAGTGGCGGGGCAGAGTTTGCAGACAGGTATGCATGACTCCAGGTTCCAGTTTCATGATTGTTGAACCGTGGAGACCATATAAGTCCCTTCTCTACCCATTCATACCATTTACCTCACAGAACAGTATTTACCACAGCATAACAAGTAAAAGGTATTGAGCAACGACCATCAGTCAGGTACAGTTCTTTGCAGGTAGCTGGTAATTCAAACCCTCTTGTTGTTCGGTGCTATCCAGTTGGGTCCAACTCATAGTGACCTTGTGCCCAAAGAATGTATCACTGTCCGGCCCTGTGCCATTCTCACAATCAAGCTGTTATGCTTGAGCCTGTTGCTGCAGTCACGGTGTCAATCCACTTCCTTGAGGGTCTTTTTCTTGTTCGATGACCTTCTACTTTACCCTTTCCAGAAACTGGTCTCTCCTGATGACAAGTCCAAAGTACACAAGACTAAACTTTGCCATCCTTGCTTCTAAGAAGCATTCTGGCGAGATTTCTTCCAAGACAGACCTTTTGTTCTTCTGGCAGTCCATGGTGTTTTCAGTATTCTTTGCCAGCTCCATCATTCAACTGTATTAATTCTTCTTTGGCATTTCTTATCCATTGTCTGACTCTTGTAAGCATGTGAAGATCCTGAAATGTCATGACTTGGGTCAGGTAGACCTTCGTCTTCAAAGTGACATCCTTGCTATTCTCCACTTAACAAGATCTTGTGCAGCAGATTTTCCCAGTGCAAGGCATCGTTTGATTTTTTTTTCCCGCTGCTCATATACAATGGTAAAAGAGAATCTTAGAAAAAGGAAGCATGCTACCTATACCATTCATGTTCTGAGTCTGTCTCCATTTGTTTCATTGGCCCCTAATCGAAGTAGCAATGGGAAATTTAAAAAAATGAGAAAGTATAGTAACGTAGCACAGCAGGATTCAATATAAAGCTTGTTTTCGCGATTGTGGTGTGCCATGGAATGGACCTCATGTGACAGTGATTGTTCCTTAATTTTAGAGCATTATTGAAAGATGAAGGAAATAATAAACTCAATGGAAAAATTATTTTCAGAGATCACCCCCAAATAACCAAAGGATGAATGGAGTGGGTGTCTCATGGGAATTAACTTTGATAGACTTAACTTTCACCACCAGTTTGCAGCATTAGCTTTGCAGAACCTTAATTTATTCAAGCATGATATTAGATAACTGTTACCGAGGGAACAGTGTCAGATCAAATTCTTTACAGGTGTTTTCTGATCCAATCCTAACAACACATCCAGATGGCACATGAGTGTTGTCATTTTGTATGAGTGTGATCGCCTGAAGGGGTCCTGTGGCCAGCACAGAATCAGTGGGAAGCATTGGCTTGTTCCACCCCAGAAGGTCTTCAGGGACTCTCAGCAGAGGTGAACACCTGAAAGGTGTTTGTCTGAATCGATCTCCCCTGAGAAAGGCCCACAACCAAGCTCCAACTGGATCATCTCTAGATGTAAAAACCCATCCTCCTAGAGCAGCTGTTCTCAACCTGTGGGTCACGACCTCTCTGGGAGTTGAACAGCTCTTTCACGAGAGTCACTTGATTGATAACAGTAGCAAAATGACAATGATGAAGTAGCAAATGAAATGATGTTATGATTGGGGGGGATGGTCACCAATATGAAAGGGTCGCAGCATTAGGAAGATTGAGAACTACTGTGCTGGTGTCTTTATAATAAGGACATACAGTGTTGGGAGGTTAGGAAGTTCCCTCTTTTGAATCATGTCCTAGGCTCATGATCTCATTCTCCCTTAAGCTTGAGGAAGACCCAACTATTGCATACAACTCATCTCCTCTGCCTGTCAGGTCCCATCTTCACCTATTGACTCTTTTTCAATCCACTCAGTACAGAATGGTGCATACACGGAACTCACATACATGGATCTCTTAAGCTTAGAGAAACTAGGAATGTCCCCAGGATCATATAGTCTATGTTACATTTGGGGTTTAAATCAGATTCATCACTTTCCAAAGCTGATGCTTTTGCTTGCTGCATGAGTCATTATTGATTCATTTCTAAGTATTTGCTAAAGCTACTAAGATAGAACAGTGTTAGGTATTGTGTATAGGGGAATGCGCTCAAGTAATAAGTATTTTATTGCTAAAGATAAGCAATAGCAGAGAGAATGCAGTTGACTGATTGAGTGTAAGGATTTGAAGAATGTGGAACCTTGTGTCATCAAACATGTGTTGAAGCTTTGAATTGCCCTAACATAAATATCATTATTGTTAGTGAGGAAGTCTTGGTTAAATGCTTAGCTGCTAGCCAAAGAATCTATGGTTTGAAGCCCCTGGCTGCTTTGCAGGAAGATGATCACTGCATCCCTAAAGAGTATAGCCTGTGAACTCTCTGGACTCCCTCTGTCCTATAGTATTATTATGTGTCAGAATCCATTCGTTAGGAATGGGTTTGGTTTGGGTTTATTGTTAGCAAGCCTTCAATGATTTGGGACATAACAACAACAACAACCAGAAGGTATAAAGTGTCCTACTCATTGCATTATTGTTAATACAATGTTTGGGCAAATGCTTCAGATACTTAAAGTTGGAAATTCATTTATACTCCAGTGAAAGCAGGTCTTTGATGCTTTTGAAGGTCCATGGAAAATATAAGCTGAAATATAATAGATTTTTTTTACACAAATGTCTTGAAGCCCCATTTTATATAGAGATATATGTGTGTGTTTACATGTATGCATGCATACATCTTACCTTTCAGGTAGTGCCTAAGCTGACATTTGCTGATGATACAGGTTTGAGTTGGCTGTGTGGACTGTGCAGGGCAAATGGCTGTTGTAAGAATCTCAGATAATTTTACTGCCCTCTACTCCAAAGACTTAGAACAGTAACTTGTTATGAAGGAACATCAAGTGAATGGAAAATCCATATCAAAGAGCATGTTCTGCTTTTATGTCGGTAAACTTAAAAGTTGTTTTCTGCGTAATGAAAGCAGGAGAAGCTAAATTTTATGGGATCAAAGTGAAAGTATAAATTTCAGATGTCCTGGCTGTAGCAGCTGGGAGCAGGTTTATAGATCCAGAGATGTGGTAAGGAAGGATCTGGTGAAAGGAATGAAAGAGATGTTGGATGAGAAAGAAAAATGACTCAACCAGAGTATCTCTGAGAAAAGGCAGCAGGGATGAATAGATAAGGGTAGAGGAGGAGAATAACTGGGTGAAAGTGAAGTCTTTGCGGCATCCTGCATAAGTGGTGATTAAGCCATGGGAGAGGATGCTCTTTAATTGTGGTTGCGAGGCACAATTTATTGTGTGGCAACTGTCTTTAGTATGCGTTCCCAATTCCTTTTTTCCTCACTGTGGACACACCTCATCTTTCAAACCTTGTTCTGCTCTGGTCCACAATGGGGACACTACAGACGGAAAAACCCAAGTCCAGACACGCTGAATTGATTTCTGTTCCTCTGATGTAGCCAGAGTGTCCAGCCAGAGTGTACCAACCCATGACGGCCCGTAAGCCCTCCTCTGCCAGGTGGTTCTCTTACTCATCCTTTTGATGCAGGGTGCTCATCCTTTTGTCGCTGGGGTTGTGAAGACCTCCGGACACCCCACATTCAGGTCAAGGGGCATTCCCCTCCATTGCAGAAGCAGCTATTCCCGTGCCTACCAGAGGATGCCCATCCCATTGATGTTCCTGTAGATATTGTGTTTAGCTGCCTCCAGGGCCACATTAATTCACGGCAATTTCTTGTGTGCAGAGTCTTACTGCAACACAGGGTTTTCATGGCTGTGGCCTTGTGGCGGCAGATGGCCAAGGCTTGCTTCTGGGACACATCTGGATGGGTTTGCACAGCCAGTCATTCAGTTAGCAACCCAGCGCTTACCCATGCGCACCACCCAGCAGCACGACTGCACATGCTGCATGGCATTGTAACTCTATGTTCCCCAAATGAGGTTTTCTATTGTCATTTAGAGTTACAGTCTCAGACACCCACAGAGGCATTCCTACTCCCTCCCTCCAGGGACCCCAGGAGCTAGGATTGCCTCCATGGTAGTGGGTTTGGAGTTTGAGTTTTCTGTTACTGGATTTGTGGGTAGAGACATGAGGGAATGAGTGAAAGCAGGAGACCTTCCTGCCTTTTGGTTCCCAGCCAAGTGCACTGACAGTGACCACAGGGACTCAGGCTCCACCTGCCATTTGTAATCCATCTCTGCCCATGGACTGAGTGGCCCGATGTCTTCTTCTCCCCCGACTGGAGGGTCTGTGAGTGTAGAATGTACCTGTTATAGCCACACGGACTCCCACCATAGCACTTGGCACATTAATGTCACCAACTGTTTCCTAAATGGATGGGTGAAGCGTGGAATCCAATTAGCCACTAGGCAACTTCAATAGTAAGTGGACATATAAAAACCCCACACATATCACGGGACAGACGGGCAGCCTGCTCAAAAAGAAGCAGGGTGGTGATGGATATAGGAACGGTCAAAGGTGTTTTTCACCAATATGATAATAACAGCATGCACAGCACTTGTCTGGCATCCCTGGGTGGCACAGATGGTTATGCTCTTGGCTACTACTCAAGAAGCTGGTTGTTTGAACTTACCTAGAGGCACCTCAGAAGAAACGTTAGGTGATCCTGCTTCCAAAATGTACAGCCAGGAAAGTCTATGGGCACATTTGTGCTCTGAACCACGTCAGGGTCACCATCAGTTGAACTTGACTCAGTGACAACGGTGTGTTACTTATATGTTTCAGACACTACTCAAGAAATACTCAGGTGCTTTGAAAGAGCCCTGGTAGGATTTACGCCATGGGCTGGTAACCACAGCATCAACAGTTCAAACCCCCCAGCAGCTGTGTGGGACAAAGAAGAGGCTTTCTGTCTGTGTCAATCATTGCAGTCTCAGAAACCCACAGGGGCATTTCTATTCTGTCCTATCGAATTGAAGAGCTTTATTCAGTTCATCAGAATTGATGCAATAGAAGAGTGTTGTTGAGAAGGTGCATTGAATGGAGTCAGGGCTGTGTGATGGGTTATGGACAGAGCTACTAACCACAAAGTTGGCAGTTTGAACCCACCAGGTGCTTCACAGGAGGAATATGAGGTTTTAGCTGCCCTCAAGATTTGCAATCTTGGAAACCTGGAGGGACTGTTCTCTGTTCCATGCAGTGGCGATGAGCCTGATCAATGGCAGTGAGTTTGATTTGGTTGGGTTTGTTTTGGAAAGGCACTTTGATGCTCTTATTTGAAATTTTTAACATCTTTTAGACTCAGCTGGGGTTATCATTCACATATTCACAATAAGGTAACTAAGAGTGTACATTTGTGTGAATTCTATGGCATTACAACCATCATACATAAACATCGCAGACTGAGAGGCACCGCACACCCTCTGACGCCATGGTTCAGTGTCCTTGACGTAGTAGATGCTACCACTTGCAAATCTATTAAAAAGGTTAATATAGATTGATATTTAAGTGGCAATAACCCGGACCATTTCCATAACCTCCTGGAGTGGTGTCACTAGCCTGAACTCAGTCTATTAAAAGCCGTGATAATAAAGTCACCTTTAACTTGTGGTTCTATGCGGCACTCGGTTTCGTGTCTCCTTCCTTTTCGTTGTATTAATTTTAGTTGTTTTGAACTTAAGAGTCCTCCTAAATCATTCTGGGCTCTCTCACGCCACCGTGCAAAAATAGTATGGCCTGTATCCTGTTGACTTCTCAAGTGCTTGATCTCTCCTCACCATCTCTCTCAGACCAAGGCAGTAATGCAGATCTCAAGTGGCTATTCATCATGCTGCCGCCTTAAGACTTCACAACATCAGAGTGTAACCCTGTGTGTCTGGGTCTGATTTATGCCTCAGAGACACCAAAGCTGGGGCTCGGTGTGTTTCCTTATCTCCTAATCCATAGGGAGTCATTTTCAAAGAAAGGAGCAAGGCCAGGCCCCATTCAGTGTCATCGCTGCGTGGTACCAAGAGTTAAGACACTGTTAACTGGAAGGCCACTGGTTCCAGGCTACCTTTCAGAAGAAAGGTCCGGTGATCTACTTCCCAAAGATGAGTCAATGGGATACTATTCTGTGCACACACGTGCGCTGAGTCACCATGAGCTAGCTTTGACTGTCAGCAACTGGCTACTAGTTATAATTGATGAGGAAGGAGGACTGGGTAGCCCATTACCTTTTCTATACTTGATAAATGCCTTTATGTTAGTTCTTTCAAGGGAGAGTTCATTCCATATATATATATATACACACACAATATATATAGTATATGAGAACTCATATTCATATACAAATGTGTTATATATTTCAGAATATTAATAGGTGAATATTCTGAGCATCCTTTTTGTTTTCCAGAAGAATTCTTTCGTGACCTTCAAATAAAATGCATGTCCTATTATTCACGCCTTGACTTTCCAGTTCATGTGCTTGCTTTTTTTCCAGTGCGCTCTTGCTTTTAAGTTGTTCCAGTCATCCGACCCCGTCATCAGTGTGATGACTCAGAGCTAAGCCCAGAGAGTCTATTTATCCCAGAAAGTTATCTTTCAGGGATATGTCTCTCCCACCTCCACATTTCCTCCAAGTGCTACCCACAGTGCATTCCCGAGGAACGTTCTGTATGCAATGAGGTTAGTCACTGTCAAAGGATGTGCTTCTGTAACTGATTTGTCCTTTCTGGCCTACAACAACACCAACAACCACAACAAAGTGACCTTGCCCAGCTATCTGCCGCAGAATCACTCAGGATCCTGAGTCCTGGGGCTAGCCCTCCAATTCTAAGCTGGTGGGCTTCAGCCTGAGCCCACACCTTGCATAGTTATGGAGACTCTGGGACAGTCTTCCCAGGACCACACAGCTCAAGAAACTCTGCTCTTAAGTATGTTTTGTTTTCTTAGCAATCCCCCAGGCAGGGCGAGAAGGGCATCATTCTTACCATCATAACCCCTAAATTCAAGAAGCTGCAGACTTCTTGAATATAGGAGAGGACTGCACAGGGGTGAGGGCTGTGAGGAGGGCCTGGTGACTCAGGGCATAAGGTGCTTGGCAGTGAAATTTGCACATTAAAGCTAGAGAGGTAGCACACCGGTGGGCACATTTCCACGACTGAGCTGAGATCCTTCTTCTGGGCATAGAGGGTTGCTTTCTCCCTTTGTCCTAGCAGTCAGTTGGAGCCCAGCCCCGGGCCTAGATGTACAGTTCCGAAGACAAGTGTGAAAAACATCGCAGGCAAGAGTGGGCTTCCCCTCAACTCTGCGCTCTTTGGAAAAGGCACCGTCTGCTCTGCTGCCTGGCTGCTCTCTTCCCCAGTTTTCATAGAAAGCTCTGCCTAAGTCCCTCTGCAGGAAGGATCTGGGGTCAACATTACAGCAGTGCCTCTTCAGACACCATTCCCTGGAAAAGATTTACGTGTTTTCTATCAGGCGGCTCTGAATTTTCCCAAGAGGTGAACATTTCTACATCACAGGAATAAAGCGGATGATGACTCTTTTAAGGAGCCCTGGTGGCATAGTGGTTACACGTTGGGCTGCTAGCTACAAGGTCAGCAGTACGAAACCACCAACTGCTCTGGAGGAGAAAGAGAGACAGGGTTTTCTACTCCAGTAAAGATTTGCAGTCTTGGAAAATTCACAGGGCAGTTCTACCCTGGTCTATCGGGTCTCCTTGAGTCAGCCTCTATCCAATGGCAGATGTGATGGCTGTTGTTTGGGTGGTCCAGTGGTGAAGCACTTGGCGTCTAATGGAACCCATTCATGGTTCCACAGAAGGAAAGATATGGTGATTGCCTCCTGTCAACATGACAGATGAGACAGCCCTGTCGAGCAGTTCCACTCTGTCTGGTATGGTTGCTGAGTTGAGTCTTCTCTATGGCATGCAGCAGCAACAATGGCAAGTCTCACCCCAGCTTCACAGGGAATGTTGATTAGAGAGTAGCGCCTCTGTGAGCCCATCTTTGCTTGGTTCCTGCTCTAAATAAGAAGATGAGATGCAGACCTCAGCGGGGTCCCTATACTCCCAAGAAAGATTAGAGAGCTGAGTGGGGGTCCCTGCATGGTGAACACCTTAGACCCTGGGGAAGATGGATGCCAAGACGCATGGAGATCTCTGAAGAGTCCCTGGTCCTTGGATACTGACAGGAGAGAAAGACCTTTCTTGAGAGTGAACAGAGAATCAGTGGAAACTTGCAGGCACCTTGCAGTTCTACTTCTGTCTTCCTACACAGTGAAGGAAAAGCATTCTGCTTTTTAAACACACACAGAGAGAGAGAGAGAGAGAGAGAGAGAGAGAGAGAGAGAGAGAGAGAGAGAGATGAGGTGGCAGTATTCCCTGAGGATGATATAGGTCAGCAACAATTGTTGCAGGGAGTCAGTCCGAGCAGAGGTCCACTGGTGGAGGTGCCACAGGACCAACAGAGGGCTCGAAACCTATCCTGCTACATGGTCTGCCCATAACTTTGATACTCAAGGATCTCTTCTGAGTTTCAGGAATGTATCTGCTTATTTATTTCTAATTTTAAGGAGTGTAACTTTGGGAGCTTTTGTGATGACATCTCTAACATATATATTCCTGTATAAGCTGAGTTTTCCAGCACATTTTGAATGCAGTTTTTGTGGTAAAATTAAGCGCCTAGACTGAAATTCAGGTCAGTTTATGCTCCAGTGTGTAAGGTACCAATTCTGTTCAGTTAACTCTCTTTACTGGATCTCTTTCCCTGAGTATTTTTTCAGTCTCTTTAACTACACATGATAACATCATCCTTAGTGGTAACTAACATTGACTGTGAATGAGATGCCAGAAACTCTACTTAAAAACATTTGCAGGATCCAGTATTTGGGGCATGTTGTTTAAAGCTTCTATGTTGTTGTTTTTTGTCAGTTTGATCCCATCTACCTTTAAAGCCCATAATGCTCAATTCAACCTTTCTTTTCTAGATAAGCTAGGTGATGAAGAAGAAGACTTGATTTGAAGAAGAAGACTTTACAGGGGTATTTTTAGTTCAAGATTTAAAGATGATTTCAGGGCAATTGTGTCAGGGATTCATCCAGGATGAATGAGATCTAGGAAGTCTTGATACCATGAGAAATTGAAATTCTGCTCTCTTTTTTACCCTTTATGACCAGGAATCTTTCCCAGAATCTTTAATCAAGATACTTGGAATAGGGACACTGCCTAGTTTTGCTCTCACCAAAGAAGGCCGTAGTTCCTAGAGGCAATTAGTCATGCAGTTCATATCTGTCTTCTCTTCCTGACCCTCCTTCTTCCGTTGCTCCAGGCTAACAGAGGCCAACTGTTTGCCTTGGGATTTCCCTTGCAAGCTTTGAAGACCCCAGGCACTAGGCAATAGATGAGGGGGGTAGAATAGAAGCACCAAACATGAAATCTTAATCTAATTAATTGCTGCCCCATGACACCATGTCTCTAAGTCTCCAAAATCAAAGAATCAAATCCCATGAGGTTTTTAATTGTCCATCAACTGCCTCAGCAGTAACCTGAGAGATCAGGTAGAAACCTTCATGGCCAGTGAATTTATGTTCGTGGAGAAGGGACCACTCAGCAAAGGAGCATGAGCCTGGTTATACAACTCAAAGGATGAATCAGTGCCATTGACTGATACATGCGGTACAGGGTGCCTTGGTGTATGTTCTGCTGTGTTTATTCTCAACACCACCAACAAAAATAGAATCAATCACTTTAAATAATTATATATATACATATGTCCATATAATAATAATCTACTTCATGAAGCTATGTTTTAGGGGACAATTTAGAGGTTTGATCTTTCTTACATCTTGTTAATATGCATATAAGGAGTTCATTAACCAAGTGCATTCTGTATATATATATATATATATATAGTGTATGATTCTTTTAAGTGATTGATTGATTTTACATATATACATATGTGTGTGTATATATATATCTCCCCATGTGTGCATCTATAAATAAGACTTTCTAAAATGGAGCTATTTTCAGGGAGTTTTCTATCTATAGCATAGACTCCCAAACATATTTTTCCCATTGTTTCCTTTAGACAAAAATTATTTAGCCTCCTCTCCTCCCCCCGCCCCCAAGGAACTAAAACTCCTTGTACTTTAGCCCATAAAGTGCAGAGATCTGCTTTTGTTGCCCCTGGGACATTTTTGCAACATCCTTCTCCTGCCCCACTTTGAGAAACATTAATTTCCAAGATTAATGAATTTTCGCTGTGAAGACAGTGCATATCTCTACTTTAAAGTTTTCTGGTAGTGACAATGTAATTCATTTTTGGCATTATTTCTAGCTCATTTCTCAAAGGTGGTGCTAGCAAGTGCATGGGAGCTGTGATGTAATTTCTGGTTGTAGCACATTTGTTAATTTTCCAAGACCAGGTTATCTTGTTTCCAGCCCTCTTTGTTTGAAGTGAGCCCATTTCTGCTTTCCTCGGAGAGCTCAGCTACCCATTGCCACTGGAGCTCCAGAACTTTGTCATTGGTTCTTTCCTTCCTGACGACCCAAGAGGGAAAGAAGCAGGGAGGAATGCTTAGGCATCTTAAAATGTAACATTCCAGCAGCCATTCTAGTTTATGGGGACACGTTGTACAGGATGAAGATGATGGTATATGGGAAGGTTACTAATAATAAGGTCCTGGGTCCCAGGTATCCAGACCTTTGAGATATCGAGAGCCAAGAGAGTACTTTTCTAAGAACTATGGCTAAAACGATACCAATCTATCCATCGGCAGTCTGTCTCCGGGCCAGCTTTATGAGCATATGTGTTCACGTGTTCCATAATGCTTGATTTTATGGAATGAACATTCCCCAAGGGCAGGGACCCTGTTTGCTTTGATCAGCCATTTATCAGAATTCAGCAGAGTGCTTCACAAGTGGTGGTGGTGAGGGTGGTGGTGGGGAGATGGAGGTGGTGGTGGTGGAGGTGGAGGTGGTGGTGGTGGAGGGGGTGGTAGTGGAGGTGGTGGAGGGGGTGGTAGTGGAGGTGGTAGTGGTCTTGCAGGAGAAGGGAGGACACATTATGAAATGACTGCATGCCTTTGTAAAGTGGTTCACTTGTGAAGTCAGTGGACAATAGGTCAGGGCGAGAGAAAAAGGCAAGTAGCTTCGGTATAAGAGATGAACGAGTATATTGCTGCCTTAGACATCAATTATCTAGTAAGTTTTCCAAGGCCTCACTTTGCTCATGGAAATATTTCAGGTACAAAAGTGCTAGGGGCAGTGGAAGATGAGCATCACTGTTATAGTGTAATAACAATAGTAAAAGGAAAGGGAAAAGTGATAGCCGGCTAAAGTTAATGTGGACTGAACCTTTATTGGGAGAAAATTCCCTTGCTGGCTAATTCCCAAAATAGACTTTATCTAAAATAAAATCATTACGGTGATGATTGCCTCGAAGCGATACATTAACTCAGCGATAACTGCGAGGCTCCAAACGTGTCAGCACTTAAAGTCTGTCGTATTGGAATTTGCCTTAATTTATTGTAATCTAATAATCATAGAACGCATTATTTGTATTCGACACAGAGTTATGTTTTTATCGCACACATCCATCCCTGTATCTAACAAGGAGTAATGGTTAGGTTCACATGACTACAGAATGCAATGTTTATTCATGTGCACTTGGTGAATGAATTCCTTATATGCACATTAACAAGATGTGAGAAAAATCAAACCTCTAACTTTTCCCCAAAAACATAGCTGCATGAAGTAGATGGGATTATTTTTTTTCTACGGGGTGGGGTGGCATTAGGAGCGATTGTGGATATATAATATAAATATATATATGGTTTATATTAAATGGAAAGGATAATCAGAATGAAGTGCATATTTGGGCATAAGTAGCTGTAACAATTCTGCCAAATGGAACATGGTGAGCAAACTCTAGTGTCATTCTGTGGACTAGAGGAAGTCAGCTAACTGGTGGAAAAATAACTTTGTGTTTTAGTGGGTTTTCCTAAACTCTTCATTTATTACACAAATGTACTTTCAAGCGTAGGGTAATCACTTAAAAAAATACTGATTTAAGTCTTGGACTTGTGAAGTGGAGAAAACACTGGTAAACAATCAGAGACTGCTCAACTCTCTTTTGTGTCTCTTGTTCAGGGCGCCCCTGACTTTGACAGATGTACTGGTAGAACATGACATCTTTTTTTTCCCCCGATGAATTGAATAAAAGTGATCTTGACAATGAGTAGATAAGACACTGTCAGAAAGCTGAAAAAAACATCTCAGTGTCACAGTTATGACACAAAGACAGCCAAACAGACCTTATGCTATTAAGCCAATGCCTTTCAAGCACTGCCTTTGAAAAACAGAGAATAGCATGGCCCTGACCTACCATTACTTAGCCCAAGTGAAAGCAAAGACACCACATTGGTCCATGTAATACAGCTTTAATGCAACATTATATACTTGGTGCATGATTTCATACATCTAAGGTTTATGTGTGCATTTTTGGTACAGTTGGTGCAAAAGAAATAGCGCTGGGAGAATAGAGGCATGGTGGTCAAGTTCTTGGCTGCTAACCAGAAAGGTTGTGGTTCAAATCCACCAGTCACTTGGAAGAATAAAGCTGTGACAATCTGTTTCTGTGATGATCGCAGCCTAGGGAATCCCACAGGACAGTTCTGCTCTGCCATATAGGGTCAAGATGAGTGACAAAGACCATGCCGGGGTTGATTCTCCTTCATGAGGATTCAGCCCTGGTGGCGCAGTGGTTGAGTGTGGGACTGTGGCTCACAGGCTTGCCAGTTCAAGTCCAGCAGCAGCTCTCCAGGAGCAAGGCTGGGATTCCTACTCCCATGAGGGTAGTGATGCAGTAAAAAAAAGAAAAAAGATTAGGCCAGAGCTGGACTATATGGCAGAGAGTGTGAGAGTCTGTGTAACTAACTATGTTTCACATGCTTTCATAGAAGATGATTTATTTTTGGAATGATTTGAATAGACACATCTATCTATCTTTTTCTCTAGGATCAGAGGTGGTTGAACTTGATGGACAAAGCTCCCTGCTCTACAGATTTGATAAAAAGTCCATGAGCCCAATCAAGGATGTTATTTCTTTGAAATTTAAAACCATGCAGAGTGATGGGGTTTTGCTCCACAGAGAAGGCCAGAGTGGAGACCACTTCACACTGGAATTAAGAAGAGGAAGACTCTTTTTTCTGATTAATTCAGGTAAAACTCTTAAGAAAGGTGCCTCAGGAATAAGACTGCATAGTTTCTTTTCAACAACTCTACTTTTATAACTTGTTTTTAGTAGCTGCATTATTTTCACATCCAAGAATTGTATGTGCATGTATACATGAGTATATTATATACACATATTTTTATATGCAAATATCCATGTACCTATAAAATAAGATTTTATATAAAAATGGTTAATTGCTTGTGAATTAGACCAGACCCTCCATGTTTCTTTACACAGTTCAGATGGAACTACATTAACATTTTTCCAGGCTCCTGATAGAAGAGATGGGTCATTGAAAGATAGTCGGGGAACACAAATCATGAGGTAGTAACAAAAGGGACTTTTATAATGAAATGAGCATGCAATGAGTCCCAGTAGTACAAAGAATTAACAGTGGAAGAAACTGGGATGAGGTGGCTAGGATATTTTATGCAATGAAGTCATGGAGTACTTGCAGAGGGCAGCGCATGGGAGGGGATTGCAATGCTTGTGAGCGATGCTGATATCCACAACAAGGAAACTTTATGTTTGTTTGTTTATTCTAACATTTGTTAGAATTTTTGTTTTGTATTGTTTTGTATTGTTTGTTTGTTTGTCTATTATTTGTTTATAATAAGGGAATCATGGTGCCTTATGTTTTTTCCTCTTCCAAGGTGAACCCCTGTCAACTTCCACTCAGACGCTGGTCAACCTCACCTTGGGCAGCCTCCTGGATGACCAGCACTGGCACGCAGTGCTCATCCAGAGAACTGGCCAACAGGGCAACTTAACAGTGGATGAGCACAGGCACCACTTCCAAGTTCAGGGAGAGCCCAATTACTTGGATCTCCATTCTGAGGTGTGATGATTGCATTTCAACTCATACTGGTTTTGTAGTGTGCATGCTACAGATTAGGAACCCTGGTGACCTGATAGTACAAGAGCTTGCCTGTCAACCAAAAGATCGGTGTTTGAAACTTACCAGCTACTCTGAGGGAGAAAGATGAGGCTTTCTGCTCTCTTCCAGGCTGACAGTGTTGAATCCCTGTGGGGCTTGACCCCGCTGCCCTGTGGGTGACTTTGAGTCGGAATGGACTGAACAGCAATGGTTTGTTTTCTCTTGTCTTCCAGTTTGGTTTTAGCATCTCTCCAAAGACAATACATTCCTGAGAAGTCCCTTTTCTTGTCACCCGTTTCTTAAGATGGAAATGGGAAAATGTGTTAAGTGTAGCAGGTTTGGCCATTTCTAAGACCGAGACTGTGACTTAAGTACACTAGTTTTCGATGATGGGTCACAACAGTCTGTGTACCTAGAAAGTGTAATCACAGCATGTTACCTGTGGAAGAACTGTGTGAAGAGTCAACAGAGACATTGTATGCATTCCTTATATCACAGGTTGAATTTAGCCACAAACGAATCAATTAGTTAACACTTGATTCAAATGCACAAGTATTAATGTGTACCAGAAAAGGATATAAAGTAAAATGCATTTATAACTGGCAACACGATGATGCACATCAAGATTTACCATGGAGCTAAAGATGCATTTTTCTTTTTCAACCGATATTAATACCTGAGCCAAGGTTGATGAGCAGCCTAGTGGCCTATTGTCTTACATTTGGACTTCTGACCAAGAGATCAGCAGTTTGGCAGTTCCAGAAGTAACATGAGGCTTTATAATCCCATGAAAATTTGAAGTCTCAGTAACTCAGAGGGGCAGTTCTACACTGTCCTACCAGGTGTCTCTATGAAACAGAATCAACTAAATCAGCGGTTCTCAACCTGTGGGTTGTGACCCCTTTGGGGGTTGAATGACCCTTTCACAGGAGTCACTTGTTGCCCAATTCATAACAGTAGCAGAATTATAGTGGTGGAGTAGCAATGACAATAGTTTTATAGTTTGGGGGTCACCACAGCATGAGGAACTATATGAAAGGGTCATGGCATTAGGAAGGTAGAGAACCACTGGCCTAGGTGGTAGTGAGTAACTAGGGATTATAGAATCAGAGTGTTTATCAATGTGCTTTGAGTTATGCATCTTTTTTCCATGCTTCCATTTAGAATGAATAATACGATCGTGTTAAACAAACAAACAAGCAAACACCCCTGGCCACTGAGTGGATTCTGACTCATGGTACTCCTATGTAGGGTTTCTGAGACCGTGAATGTCTACAGCCACAAATAGTCTTATTCTTCTCCCTCTGAACATGTAGTGGGTTTGAACCACTATCCTTGTGGTTGGCCATCCAGCCCTTACCCAAAGCACCACCCAGTGACAAAACATCCATCTATTCATGATGATTATAGTCATCCTAGCTAATCATAATTATTGAAGCAGATTTTCAGAAAAATCACTAAACTGTATTATTGATGCCATTTTTCTTTCTAAGATCAGCTTTGGAGGGATTTCAGCACCTGGAAAACCAGTGTCCTTCTCGCAGAAAAACTTCCATGGGTGTTTAGAAAATCTCTATTACAATGGAGTGGATATCATTGACTTGGTCAAGCGAAGGAGACCACAGATCATCACTATGGTAAGGGGGTCCCCATGGGGAAGAATGAGTAAAAGTGACATGAAGCCTCACACAATTGAGACAGCTCCACTTTGAGTCCCATTCTTAAAAAAAAATTCTCTCCAATTGGCAGCCTGTGTATAAGGAAATAATCCCACCCTATACAGGAGAATTCAGAGGCCATGATTTTTTTGTTGAGGAAATAAAGCCCATTGTCTGTTTCCAGTGGGTATTTTAATCTTCTTGGGATATTATTAAACTCGGAGATAAATGTATTCTGCGCTGTAATTCCCTTAAGGAGGTATTCTCCGCCCAACTCACAAACTCAACAAATTATAGAGATGCGGATCTGGGAATCAGAGGACACCCATGCACATTAGAGAGAATGGGAAAACACTGGTGTTGTGCTAGAGTTATTCAGATAGAGCCGTGGCCATTCATTGGGCTTTGATCCACGTGTTCTGCATGGACTGCAGTTCAAAACCACCAGTAGCTCCGCAGGAGAAAGAGTGGACTTTCTTATCCCTTCCTGTAAATAGCTACCTTCTAGAAAACCCTCGTGGGGTTGATGTGAATCAGCATTGACTTGAAGGCAGCGAGGTTATGGTCATTCATGACAAGTCTGAGAAAGAGCTTACTAAGTGGATACAGCATGGAGTCTGCCAGCCTGCCTGTCCAGTTGGCAGCCTGAGTCAGGCCATATCACGTTCCCGTTGTGTGGAAATTTGGTAGAATGGAAACATCACTCTGTCAGTTTCTGGACCTCTCGGGAAAACAGCACCAAGGTGAAAACCGAGGGTTTGTTTTCAGACGTGGGCCTTCACAAAGTCCCTGGGGCAGCATTTGGCTGTGAACCAAAGATGTGGGACATTCAAGTCCCCCTAGAAAGGCCTGGCAAGCGAGTTCCACAAACTCAGCCTTCGGAAATCCCAAAGAGCTCCGTTATCCTCCCACTTCTACCTGATCGCCATGAGTCACGTGTCTTCATCTTAAAGGTTGTCAGAGATCTGGAAAAAGGAAGCACTGGTGAGGGGAGCTCGCAGGATGGAGGAATGGTCACAGTCCTGCAGGAAACGCAGATGTGTGTAGACCTGATGGACTTTGTGGGGAATTGAGGCAGTCCAATATTTTCGATCTGTGAGGCAATCTCTTGAGAGCTGCTGCTCTTCCTCTTGGGAAAAAAACCCCTTGTGTGTGACTCTCGCCACTGTCTTGGAAGCGTGCCTGGGCTTGCTACTGTATGGCCAACAGTTGGAAAGATAAAGAGGAGCCAGGTGGAAGCGGAGAACACAAGCTAGGAAAAAACCTGAAGGAACCCCAGTGACACAGTGAGCTACCCAATGACTGCTATCCACGCAGTCGGTGGTTCAAACCCACCAGTCACTCCACAGCAGATAGATGAGGTTACCTATTCTCTGAAAGATTTCCAAGTTGGGAAATCCAAAAGGGGCAGGCCTCCTCTGTTTTCTGGAGTCTCTAGGAGTCAGCCTCATCCTTCACAGTCATAATCACAAAGAAACCCTGGGAGGCGAGTGGCCAGGATTTCACTCTCATTTCCAAGCATCATACAGAGAGAATGGACTTCTGGGAAATATGTTTTCCCACCGATCTAGCTGGAGGATAGCAAAGTGGACACATATATCCATCTGAATACCCTCCTTTCCCTGTTTCAATTCAAAATATGTAAATTTAAGCTCCTGTTGTTTCAACAAATCCCAAAGCACATTATGAGAAAATGTGTTGTTTACGAAGTATTTCATTCCTAATTCCATGTGTGAATTGATAGTATTTTTATGAGCATGCCATCCAGAAAGATTAAATAGATTTTTTTTTTTATAAAAGGGAGAACAGTTTGAAAGGAAAATAAAAACATTACAGAAAGGGGATGTATGTGTGTGCGTGTGTGAGTATTACATTAGCAAATGCATTTCCGGAAGGTTCGTATACAACTAACACTCATTCTTCCTTGGCAAGGGGAGATGCCGCTTTGGAGGTAACAGGCAGCTGTCCAAGAAGAAACGTAAGATCAGACTGCTGCTGGTGAAATGTTTCCATTTTTACAAGGTTTGATCGTCTTCAAATTGCCTTTATGTTATGGGTCAGTACAGTTTACTCTTTAGCTCTTGTTATTTTCCATCATCTGGACAAGGCATCTGTTTATAATGAAAGCAACCTCCCCTTTTCACAGAATCTCAAGGTGGCCTCACATTTTTTTTTTGTTCGCTTAACCAAGATTGGATCTTCTTGTGCCAATAGAGCTGATTTCATTGAGTTTTCCAATCTATCTCTGGTATATTTGTGAAAAGTCATTTTAATTAAAAAGCAACACCAGAAAGAAATCTATAAGAATTTGTCTTCGTTTCTGAAGCATCATAAGGACATAATTACTGATTTTGAAAGACTTCACATCACAAAGTAGAGCTAAATCCTTAAGGAGTCATCTTTTCCCAGTAGCAAACTATTTTCTTCCAGGCCTGATATTTTTTGTGGCTGATCTCATACAACTCCAATATGCTTGTGGACATTTATTGCCAGACCAAACTTAGTGTAAATCTGATGTCAAAGGACAAATGATAATAAGAATAAAATGTTGTTCAAAGGAGAAAAGGAAAGGAATTGGGGAAACGGACAAACGGGATATGAGCAGACCTTTGATAGCAATACAAGACCAGATGAGTTGACATCTTGTCAAACTGCTCCCACTCATGAGTGGTCAGGCACACCAGGCAAATCCAAATGAGATCTCACCTGAAGTATTTTGCCATTGAACCCATGAAATATCAAAAGGTATCTCAAACCAGTTCCTGGCACGGAGGAGGGACGTTCATAGCATTTCATCTGGTGGTGGAAATGTACTGTATTACCATTTTTTATTGGGCAAACGATCCGAGAGTACCTGTTAAAGACCTGTGGGTACAAGTAGTTTTATATCTAAGACCCATGCAGCATGGAACATGTGTAGGACTTATTGCTATCTTGGGGAGAGACACAAAATCTGGAGTGAAGGCCCCTCTTTGGAGAGAGGATGCGATAGGAATGAGAGCATTCACAGAATAGAAGATTACCTATGCAGTAAAAAGGAGGCATTGGGATTATGCCAGGTAACTCCTGGGCATTTCAATCGGCCATCACTGAGTGATGAAACCTCATCAGTAAAGGCTGCCAAGTGTGTTGTTGTTGTTGTTAGGGCACTTGGAGTCTGTTCCAGCTCATCGTCACCCTGTGCAGATCAGAATGAAACTCTGCCCAGTCCCGTGACATCCTCATGATTGCTCCTAAGCTTGAGCCCATCGGGGGAGACACTGTATCAGTCCTTCTCCTTCAGGGCCTTCTTCCTTATTGCTGCCCCTGTACTTTACCAAGCATGAGGTCCTTCTCTAGGAACTGGTCTCCCCTGACAGCACGTCCAAAGCTTGGGAGACAAATAACTCCATCCTTGCCTCTATGGAGTACTCTGGCCATGCTTCTTCCAAGATAAAGAGATTCGTCCTTTGGGCAGTCCGTAGTACTTTCAGTACTCTTCTCGAGCACCACCATTCAAACATAATGATTTCACTTTGGTCTTCCTTCTTCAGTGTCCAACTTTCACATGCCTGTGAGGCAATGGAAAATCCCGTGGTGTGGGGCAGGCAGGTCTTAGGCCTCAAAGTAACTCTTTGCCTCAGCAGACTTACTGGATACAATGTGTCTTCTGATCTCTTGACTGCTGCTTCCACAGTCATTGCTTGGGGATCCAAGCAAGACAAGCTCCGATTGTTGACCCATTTATTGTGGTGCTACCTCTTGGTCCAGTTGTATGGATTTTTTTCTTCTTTACCTTGAGTTGTAATCCAGTCTGGAGTCTACAGTCTTTGATCTTCATCAGCAAATGTTTCAAGCCCTGCGGACCTTCACCAAGCAAGGTTGTGTCTTCTGCAAATTTTAGGTTGTTATGAAGCCTTCCTCCAATCGTGATGATGCATTCTTCTTCATATAATACAGTTTTCTGATGATTCTCTCCCTGTGAAAGTGTGGGGCGTGGCTCTTCCTTTTGTAAAGCATGTAATAATTAAACCCGGAGGTAAAGCTTTCAGACTTACTTTTCTGTGTATGCCTAATCATGAACATGAGGCACATAAAGAAAGAAGGGGGTCTGGTGGCCCTGTGGGTTAAGCATTGAGGTGTGAGCCTCACCATCTGTGGTTCAAATTCACCAGCCACTCTACAGGAGGAAGATGAAGCTGTGTCCTCTCCTTAAAGACTTACAGGCTCAGAAAGCCTGGATCGGTTTGCTGTGAGTCAGCAATCAACTTGATGGCCGTGAGCGTTGGGTTTATGTACATAAGATTCGATGAGGGTGGATAAAGATATGTGAAGACAAAATACTTGTTCGTATTCATACTGGTTGTTTGGATAGTTGGAAGGCTGGAGCTGATAAGCAGGTGAGAGGGGCAGAAAGGAAGAACCAAGTAGAACCTGAAAAAAGGAGCTGGCTTAAATACATTTTTATCAGATTCAATTACTGGGAGCTACATGCCTTTCATTGAAGTTGAGAAAATGGGAGAACAGCATGTCAACCAGAATACCTCATAGGAGATCTGCCTGGCCACACTGTCACCAAAGAGCCTGACGATCAATGATCTTTTCATGTTGATTGCGAGACCTGTGGTTGTGATTGTTGTTGAAGTGAGGATGATATGACGTGATAAATCCACATTGGTGAAGATGCATAATCCAGTTGTGCCTGTGATGCCTGCCTCACCATGTGTGCCTTTCCTTGTGTTTGCTTCTCAGGGCAATGTGTCCTTTTCCTGTTCGCAACCACAGTCGGTGCCTGTGACGTTCCAGAGCCCCAGGAGTTACTTGGCACTGCCAGGCTTTGCAGGAGAGGATGCAGTTTCTGCCACTTTTCAATTCCGAACTTGGAACAGGCAGGGACGTCTGCTCTCCACGGATCTGGTCTCTGGAGGGCTCTTGCTCTTCCTTCAGGATGGGAGACTTAAACTGAGCCTCTTCCAGCCTGGGAGACTACCCAGTAGCATCATAGCAGGTAAGCCAGGTACCCCCACAGACCAAGCATATGGACTTGGACCATTTCAGCATTTCTGTGGCCCTTCTCTGCAATACTTCCCACCAAACGCAAAATGTCTGCGTTCCTTGATAAAATATTCCTTTTATCAAGAGTACTTGAGTTAATGAGATGCTCCCCATCCTTCCTTAAAGGAACATGCTCCTTACTTTCCTTTTCAGTTGCACTCCAACCATAACAGTTCTTATTAACCTTAATGGGGGAGATGGGATAGAAAAACAGTTCTGACACCAAGGGCAGTGTGGTTTTTCAAATGCCCTGACCTAACTCCCCCAGTCCAGCCAGTTCACAAGGGCCTCCAGATTGCTAAATCTCTCCCAGACCTCAGACACTGACTTGTGTCTGGGGGTCTCCAGAGTCTCAGTATGTCTTAGCAAGTATATGTGAATCTGGAGGTTGCTTCTAAATCCCATTTAAAATAAGTGTTAGTTCTTTGATGCCTGATAACTGACCCTCATGATCACACAGGCTGGTATGTTTCTTCCTTATAGGCTTTGTTGCTTCTGAATTAGATGGCCACTTCTTTGTCTTCAAGTCTTCAGTGTAAGACATGACAAAATAATAATAATTTCTAAATTATCAAGGGTTCATGAGGGAGTGGGGAAGGAAGGGAAAGTCAGGAGCTGATACCATGGGCTTAAATTGAAAGCAAATGCTTTGAGAATGATGATGGCAACAAATGTACACATGTGCTTGACATACAATGAATAAGCATGGATTGGGAGAAGAGTTGTATGAGCCCCGAATAGAGTGATTAAAAAAATAGAATAAAGTATCTACCAGATAGAATGTATATATGACTCATAGGCTTTTTGTGCTATTTACGGATTGGCAAGGGGGGCTGGTCTGAATGTCTGACAAGAACTTTGAAGTGCAGCTCAAACCCCAAGGGGATTCTCGATACAGACACGTAAGTGTTACGCTAGCTACACCTGAAAGGGAAAGGATAGGATTTCAGACTTGTTCTTTACATATTTGGGATAAAAGGGGAATCATGAGCTAAGCTACAACTAGCAGGTGGATCTTAATGGCTTGGCGAAGGTTTGGGGTTTCTAGAAGAAATGACATTCACAGGAACCAGCCTTCAGTGTTGCTTTGCTGATATGGAGTGTGCAGCATCAAGGTCCGGTGAGTGGGTTCTGCCTCATGTTGTCCCTGTGTGGAATAGACAGGGTTTCCTTGGCTGGAGTATTAATGGAAGGAGATCATGAGGCATGCCTGCCTTCTCTGGGTGGGCTAGTCATTCGTGTAGAGCAGGGGTACTCAATACGTCGATCACAACCCACCTCACTCTAAGTCTAACCCTAACAAGAACCCTAAAACTCGCCCTAAACCTAACACCAACCCTCACCCTTACCCATCTATTTTTTTTAATGCCATGCAATCTACCCACACTACATGTTGGAGCACCCCTGGTGTAGAGTTTACACGTTAGACCACCATCTGCATGGTCAATAGTTTGGTACCACCAGCAGCTCCAAGGGAAAATGATTGGACTTTGTTCTCCCATCACAGGGGGTCTGAGTGTGCTTGCTAAGCTTAATCCATTTAAACCCAACAATTGCCCCTCAGGGGAAAGGCTAGGTCGCCTCCTCCCCTAATGCTTTACAGCCTTGGGCACCCTTTGATTCAGTCACTGTGAGTTGGAATCAACTGAAGTGGAAGGGCAGGGCTTTCAAAAAATGTATGAAAAAGCTCCATTGTGTTTTAATTTCACCTTTCCATGAACTTTTGGAAGCCCTCTCTTCTGGGCTCATTATTTGGATTCTTATCTGAAGAGGTGCTAATATTTGTCTGGTTCCCTAAATAAATAATGTGTCAAATAAAAATGAGTCAGCAGATGCTCATTTTATCTTTGCACGATAGTCATCAGTTTGTCTTACACAGATCCCCGTATCTGTCACATTTGAAAGAGCCTCTCTGATTCATCCCATGATAACCTTCCCCCCTCCCCGCCCCCACATCCACATCATTAAACCACAGTCATCATGTCTTGAATTGGATGCTTTTTTTTCCCCAATAAGTTTGAGCCCTCGGTAGATGGAGAATATCTGGGTGCTTGTCTCTGTGTTGCACTTACAGTCCTGCTGTGTATGTAAAGAGATGTGGAAAAATATCTCTTCTGCTGATGATAGACACTTGACAAGTGATTGACTGATCAAGAAACACGCCGTTGCTCATCCAGTGACTACTGTGGCTCGTTTTCAGTTCTAAGTATGGCAGGGTAACGTCGAGAAGACAGAGCAGGATCTGAATCCTAATTCCTCTTTCACGAGCTTTATGTCTTTGAACAAGTTACTTAGCATTTCTAAGCTCGCTGGCTTCCTTTGCAATGTGAAGATAGTTGTTGTCTGGGCTGAGATTTCACACTATGGTGGATGTGGCTCTTTTTATTTTTTATATTTTTGACAGCAGAATCCTCCCCTCTTGCTTGCACCTTTCCTGTCCACTCTTTTCTAACCCCTTGAAAAATAACATTGTATGTGTGAATTTGTTTGTTACTGTGGTTGGGCATGTTTCAAAATCGCATTCAGTTGGGCTCAAATGGCTAATTGGCCTTCTTGAGTAGTAACAGATGGTGACCAATCTGTTTTGAACTCGGAGGAAGGAAATGGGAGAGGGAGGGTGGCACCCTATGTGCTGTTGTTCTACTTGCTGGGTAGGTGAAGAGAGGGCCAGAACTTCCAAGTGGCTGGTTGTATTTTCAAGATTGGTGTTTGAGCGGAATACATCTGGGCCCAGGAAGATGGGAGGAGGAGCTGGGTGTCTTTGAGTGCCTGAGACATCAAAGATGTCTTCCTGGGCTCTCCATCAGTGTGCAATGCTATACCCCAAATCGTTCATTTAATTAACTCGCTGGTGTACTTTGTGCAGTTGGAAATATTTGGGGGAGGGAGATTATGAAGAGTGTGTAGAATGCCCCCATTGGGACACCAGATGGAATTCTTTCCACGTCTAGGCTATGCAAGATATTGCTTTACTGATTACATGTAATATAATTAAGGTGGCTGTCTTAGTGTCTGGGAAATTAATGTCCAATTTAGGTCAGGGCTTTGGGCGAGGGATATTTTTGTCTCTTCATTAAAGCTATATAGCTCTTGACATGGGATTACGATCACAATTTCATATATATACGCCAAATAACATCATTGCCAAACAATGAGAGGTCACACTGGGGCAACTCCTTCCATTAATTCAATAATCAATCTTTAAAAACAATTTCAAGGGACCCTTGTCACCACTGCCTCTCTAAGGACTATGATCAAAATCATAAGCTACAACTGGAAGAAAGAAGGGAAACATTAAAATTTGTAAACAAATTCGACTTATATGATAACCAAACTCTAGAAAAGAAGACAGAGATGTTTGTTTACATAGCATTTTGCTATTGTCCATCTATCACTGAAGAGTCAAGGTAAGAGCTGAAAATCCCAAATTAATTGTCATCTTTCTAAGAGGTACTGTGGTGTGACTTTTATGTAATGCTCAAAATATGATAGATTTGCAGGCTGGGGTGGAAATAAATTAATCAGTGTCATATTAATAATTAATAGACTCCCCAAAATGATGGTCTAAAAATGTAAGCTCGCCTTTAATGTGTAGTTTATTGTGATGTATTTGACATCCTCTGAAGTGGTTATATTCATGGTCTAATTTTCAACATCTTAAAGAAACTCCTTCATACAAAGAGAGAGCCCCATGAAGCTTCAGAATGACTTCGCAAGCGTGCATATTTAATAGATTACTAAGTGAAAGACTTATTTTTTAAATCCCCTAATGTTTAAATCCATATACAATATAAAGCATAATGACATTCTATGAGTTTGTGTGATTATTTCCAAAGTGACAAAGAAGGACCCTGAAATACCTGCAGGCGAATAGCAACACATGTAATAAAACTGCTACATTTTAGATAACCCAAATGTGCCTTTAAATGTCAGTCTGTCCCTACCTCATTTTTCTAGGTTCTTTAAAAATACTAACTTCTGCTACTTCCAGTGAAGAAAACACATTTTTCACTGGAAAATGTACCACTTATATGGTAGGTAGATGAGTGGTCAGTATGTTTTCTCAAAGATCAAGACTTTTCATCTATGTTTCATTATGATGTTCAATATTAAATTGGTTGTCTGTGTGCATCATAATGACTCTTCCAAGAGTATCAAGCATATATTCATCATCCATCAGTATAAATTTATATTGAATAGTTCCATTGCATAAGAATGGCTTAGTTTTTCTTGGCTATGGGCTATATACATACATACACACACATATATATAAAATTTCTGCCCACTATGTTTTAGGAATGTAATATTTTAGTATTTTTACAGTGAATCAATATTAGGTTGTGTTGAGAAAGAACTGATGTGTGCAAATGTTGGAACAACAAGGCTTTATGTTTAACCTGTGATGTACAGTTTTGCCAACTGGATGATTCGACAACGTGATGGCAGACTCTAAATTTTTCAGCTTTTTAAAACCCTATGACTCCCAATGATCCAATCCCCAACAGGGAGAAAGCCACATGGCTGAAGAGCGCTTATTGGGCTGTGCTTGGTGTGAACATACATCAGGAGCGACCCAATGGCAGTTAACACAGGCATCAACCTTGAAGTCCCTCATCACAACAAAATAGGGTCAGTCAGAGGCAAAATGAAATTGTTCAAGTGGCTTGAAGGATGCAGAGAATCATACAGTTGGTTTCCTATTTAAAACAAATGGCTGTCAAATTGGAGTTTTCTGCTGTGTTTTTTAGCTTTGCTGCTTCTGTTTTTGCCTAAAGGTAAAAAGAAATCAGAGTTACAAACAAGCCTCCAACTCCCATGGGTGGATTCTGGCAGAGCCACAATTGCTCTGTTGGAGAGTTTTCTGTGTTGCTCTCTTTCCAAGCATCTGAGAACCCCTGGAGGTGGAGCAGATGACTTGTCTTGCCTTGTTTTACCCAGGAGAAGCCACTCTTGTCATTAGTTCTCCATCTTCTAGTTCACTGGTGGAGTATCTCTGCCTTCCAGACAATAAACCCGTCACCTCTTTAAACTCCTGCCCTTTACTACAGTGATTTGTACCAATGATCTCCATGTTCTCATCCTGACAGGACCATTCTGGTTAATGGATAAAGTGTCTAGCCCCAGAAGAATACCTGAGGGCAGGCAAGACTCTTGAATTGTCCCTTGAGTTGCCCATGGGCAGTGCCTTTTGCACCTTTGATAAGAATCTACCCTATGGAACAGGCATGGTTTTTCTTCATGTATATTGTCTGCACGGGGTTGTTATGAAGGGATATGACTTGGTGGCAACTATGGTTACTCTGGAGAAGAACGAGAATTTCAGGACGTTTCATTGTGCTCATGTGGAACCTATATATGGATCAAGAGGCAGTTGTGTGAGAAGAACAAAGGAGTACTGTATGGCTTAAAGTCAAGAACAGTGTGTGTCAAACTCTATCTTCTCACCATACTTATTCAATCTGGGTACTGAGAAACAATCTGAGAAGGTGGACTATATGAAATAGAATATGGTATCCAGATGAGAGGAAGACTTATTAACCAGCTGCAATATGCAGATGATACAACCTTCCCGGGAATGGCAGTCTTGTATTCGGGATGTTAATTTCATGATTGGGATATAGGGGTGGAGTCTAGCCTGTTAATCTGGAGCTAGACAATGGGTAGCCATTGAGGCCTCTGTGTGGGCATGGCTTTCTCCTGAGAATTCTGGGAAATTTCACGGTATTTCCCAATTGGAGAAGGGAGACTGATCTGAGTTTCTGAGACGACGAACTGCTGACAAGATGAGATGATAGCATGCTGATTGATCCTGATTCCTGAAGAATGGAGGAGCCGGAGGAGAAGCCACATGGACTTGTCCTGATGGAACCAGACCTCTGGGGCCAGAGAAGCCACAGAGAGACCCCTGCCAGGGTTGAGATGCTCCTAACCCCAATAGATACTGCTGATGGACCCTGAACCCTGGAAATCCATGGGGAGACCCCTGCCGGCACCAGTATGTCTCTACTACATGTGCTTCATGAGTCAGAAAGAGACTTTATAGACTGGTATCAACATATGGCCTAATATCGGACTTATACCTTTGGACTGAGCTGGTTTATGATGCGTTCTCTGTGTTCCATTTATCTTGTATATACATCTTTCCCTTATATCCATATGCATGTTTATGAATTTGTTTCTCTAGTCTACCCAGACTAACACCCCAGGGAAAGTGATGAAGTCTTAAAGTACTAGAAGAACAAGGATCACAGCCTTCAATATGGATTATCCCTCCAAGTAAAGAAAACAGAAGTGTTCACCACTGGACCTAGGTAACATCATGATAAACCGAGATAAGATTCAAGTTGTCAAGGATTTCACCTTGGTTAAAGTCACAATCAATGGTCATAGACACAGCAGTCAAGAGATCAAATGATGCATTGCATTGGAGAAATCTGCCATACGGACCTTATTTTTTTTTAAGTGTTTAAGAGTACAGATGCTACTCTGAGGACTGTGGTGTATCTGACTCAAGCCATGTGAAAGTTGAATTGGATGAACAAGAAAGACAAAAGCATTTGAATTAAGGTGCTGGTGAAGCAAAGCATGGAAAGTGTCATGGATTTTCCAAAGAATCAACACATCCATCTCTGAAGAAGTAAAGCCACACTGCTCCTTAGAAGGGAAGAGGTTATCAAGACTGATAGACCCATGTAAAAGGACTTCACACTTGGTAAAGTAAAGGGACTATGAACAAAAGGAAGACCCTTGAGGAGATGAATGGACACTGGCTACAGCAATAAGAATAGTTGTGAGGATGGCATAGGACTGGGCTGTGTTTCCTTCTCATGTATGTATGTTCAAGAGGAGGTTGGACCAACCCGAGGCCATCTAAAACCCACAATGACAGCAAATAACACCAACATGGATATCTATTACAATCTTAAGAGAGGAGAATGGTGGTGGTGCTATTGTAATATATTTTATAACCAGTTTGTGCTGGTAGATGAAGATTATCTGAGGGAGCAGATAGAATCCTTGGCTTCTCTTGTTTTCTGTGTTTCTGTGGTTTGGGGCTGAAAGGAATGATAATGGGATAGAAGGAGGAAGAAGGAGAAGATAAAGAAGAAAGGCTCTTCTACCCAACCTCATCATTTCCCACCACTTGTAATTGCAAACACTTTATTGTTCTGTTCTTCTGTGATTCCCTTTGGAGCTGTGATGCTCTCAGCCAAAGACCACCATGAGTGTACCCAAAGAAAGTCCCATGAGTTGCGTTGATCACCCATCAACAGCAGGCACACACACACTGGGGAGGCATGGATCTGCATGAGTTAGGATGACTTATAGAGTTTAGTGTTGGTTTGCCTGAGGAAATACTAAGGAACTGAAGGATTGCTCTACCTTAACCGCTGTCGATCAGTGAGGTTGACTCTAGGACTGGGTAAGTGGACAACGCAAATCTCACCTAGAAGGTGGATGTGTGAAATAAGGTTAAAGATGTCTTGATAACACATCAGCTGCTCATTCTTACTTCCCAGTGGAGGGAGAGCAGTTTGGTATTTTTTGTGGTTCACACAGCAGCCTGGTTCTGATCTGTGTTTGAATAAGATTGTAGTGTCGTCTCATTGTGATCATCGACTTTAGTCTCATTACAGTCACGGGGTGGCTATGTATGAATATTGGCACTTGGAAATTAATTATGTTCCTCAGAAGCAACCAAGGCCTCTCTGGTAGCCAGGGCCTAGTTCTTCACTGTTAGAGGCTGCTTCTCTCCTTGCCAAAGTTCAGTTTTTAATGGAAACAAAAGCAGGCCTTGTAATTGTGGCTTTGGAGGAAGTCTCTATTTCTGGTGTGATCCTATAACCCTCCAACTGGGTTGGACTGACCTGGGCTGGCTTCTTCATCCTGCCTCAGCCTCCTTTTCTCCCGATTTAAATGAGAATGATGTTAGCTGTGGTGAAAATTAAATGACACAATGCTTATAAAGTACAGCGGACCCTTTTAAGCTAAGAACTCAAAAAAGAGCAGGCTATTATTTTATCATCATCCCTGTTAGTATCACTAGCAACCTATCAACCACTTACCTCCTCCCCTAGACTCAAAAGCTATTTATCAAGGATACTCAACTCACTGCCATCGAGATGACGTGGACTGACTCATAGTGACTCTACGGAGAGGATGGGGTAGAATTGCCCCTCTGGGTTTCCGAGACTGAAGCTCTTTATAGGAATAGAGAGTCTCATCTTCCTCCCTCTGGGAGGCTGGTGGTTTCCAACTGCTGACCTTTCAGAGTGCAGTCTAACTCATAACCAGTATGCCACCTGGGCGGTTCATTAGAATTAGTACTTAGTGATCCAACATAAAGAACAATGTACAGACACACCTTGCTTTATTGCTCTTAATTTTATGGAACCTTGAAAACAGGGCTGCTGGTTTTTTTTTTTTGTTTGTTTGTTTGTTTTAATACACGGGAGGCTTGTGGCAACTCTGCTTCCATGCTTGCAACTCAATTGACCACATTTTTTCCAATTGTATGTGCTGGCTTTGTGTCTCAGTGTCACATTCTGATCATTCTTCCAATATTTCAACCTTTTCATCGTGCTCTTGCCCACTTAATAGGTCACTGTGGAGTATAAACAATCACTTTTATACGCTCTAGGAAAACAGGAGCTTTATATGACTTGCTTTATTAAAAGTTTTGCTTGATTGCAGAATCTGGAACTGAACCCACATGATCTCTGAGCTTTCCTGTGTGTACAAAGGGTCTTCAAAAAATTTGTGGAGAAATGCAGCTCAAACATAGTAGAATTTTTCCATGAACTTTTCAAAGCATCCTTGTATACTATAAAAATTCTCAAATTCCTCCTTCTTCCCTAGTAGTGTGGTCTTCGAAAAGGACTTGCCTTTCTCAGGTCTGATTATAAGAAAGAATTGTATACTTACAAAGCAAGAGAGAGAATCTGATAATTAAATTACCATTCTCATTATGAAGTGCTCTGTGAAATGAATTACATGGATTCCTCATTATTTAATTTGTGTAATAAATCCCATTGGCAGGTAATAACTCTCCTCATCACAGACTCATGACATCTAATACAAATGAGACTGGAGACTAGCCTTCTGGTTTCCTCCCCAAACATGGTACCACATCATAGCTTACTGGCTGGTTCGATGCTTGCATTTAACTGTGTGGAAATGAAAGACTGAGCTCTCCAGAAAATCCTTTATGTCTTTTTATTTATTTACCCTATATACTCATGTGTAAGCTGAGTTTCCTAGCACATTTTAAAAACAGTTTTTGTGATAAAAATTAGGTGCCTCGGCTGATATTTGGGTTGACTTATATGGTATTTATTTACTTTTGGTGTCTTCCACATTGACTTTTCATTCTGAAGCTTCCCCGATCCTTTGACTTAATCTTGCTTGGCTTGTCAGAGGAGTGATACTTAGTGGACTAGCATTAGCCCAGTGGCATCCATTCCAGGACAAGACAAATACAGGCAGCTCTCAGACATACTGTGTACCCAGTCCAGGCCCCTAAAGTGAGTCACACACATATCTCTGTGCACATGACACTGTTATCTATTAAGTGGGCAATAGCAGATGTCTACAAAATGGACATACCTTCACTAAAAATACTAAAAATTATGTTACCAAAGAACGCTACCCATCATCTGAACTTTCTGATAGTTGCATCTCTTTGCTGGAGGACAGATTTCCTTCATTGTCGATGGTTGCTGACGTTGGCAGTGACCATTTCCTAAAATAGGACAATTACAACATTGGCCATATTTATAGACTCCCCCTTTCACTTGAAAACTTAGGGTCCGAATTTCAATAAGCAGTCAGAGGAGAGAGGGAGATGGAAGGTAAGAGGCATTTGATGAGCAGTTAGAATACACACAACATGTACCCATGAGGTTGACTCTCTTTTATGGGCATGGTGAACTTTTGCAACAATGACAGTGCTCCATATTATCTATGATTTCTGATCACCAGAACAGGTTTGGTCATGCAAAAAAAAATCGTTAACTATTGGGGAAGTTAACCAAAATGTGATACAGAATGGTGAGTTAGCACATGCTGGTAGGAAAATGGTGCCAGTAGACTTGTTAAATGCAGAGTTGCCAAAATGTTTGATTTGTGAAAGAGTGAGTGCATCAGAGGCCAAGGGCAGAAAATCGAGGCACAGTAAAACCAGGCACAGCAGGAACAGGGAATTTCCATAGGGACTGTGATCCATCAGACTTGGCTGTGGCATTTAAACACATGGTTAGTCACCAGATCTGTCTTTCATATAACATTCTCCTTCATTTCCTAATAATTCATGTTGTTCCTATTTTACAACAGCACCAGTCTGCACTGGATTAGACAATAGAACACACATCTCCACAGGTAGTTCTTTTGAGGAAGGGCTATCCAGGGCAAGTCCAAAATGATAGCGCAGGGGTGCCATGCATGTAAGATCCTCCCTAAGCTTGAAAATGAGGTGGTGGAAGACATATGGGGGTGGGGGGTGAGAGTGTGAGAGACGTGCCTCTACTTTTGAAATAGAGCAGTATAGACAGGTTTCCCCAGTAAATGTATCCTCTTAAGGAAAGCTGTGAATGACAAATTTGGGGCATTTGATTTATTTTCATCCTGTCTCCTACCACCAGGAATTACATAACTTTTTTCAGTTGTCTGAAATAGACAACTCTTAGAAAATGTGCCTAAAAGTATCTAACCTACATTCTTTGTACACATTTCAGTTTTCACTGAAATAAATCAGAATTAGGTCTTTGATAAAAATATCTATGTACCTACTCACACAGACACACAGAGAGGCACACATGTTGCATGACGTAAAGTGAAAATGAGTTTCCCTCTTGAGTTTTAGACCAAAGCACATCCCGAGCAAAGAACTGAAATTACGTCAGGAAGCTTCAAAGCCCTTCCTCTTGGAAAGCTCAGGGTAGCCTCCTAGGAGAAAGTAGCTGGAAGGGAGGTGGATCCACAGGAAAAAGAAATGGCATACAATATCAGAAACCAGATCTGTGACTTTTAAGTTTAATAGGGTATGTGTTTTTGTTTACTGATTTATCTGTAGAGTCCTGCATTCCTGACTTTTCAGTGAATCCAAGCCTGAGTGCTTCATCTACAATAATAGGCTGGTGACTAAGTTCTGCGGTGTGGTTGTTCTGTACTGCACACAGAGAGCCTTGCAGGTGTTACTGCCTTCTAGAGGAACACCCATGCAATTCTGTCTCATGTGTATGAGACAGGGATGGGGTTAGGAGGGACTAGAAAATCTTTCGGAGAAAGTAATAATTATCTTGAATTTTTAAAATTTTAGGAATGTTATATGATCTATAGTATCTGATATTGATTTTTAACTAGCAAACTTAGAAAATAGAGGAAATATTTAAGAGTACATGAGAATAACCACAATTCCTTCGTTCAACAGTTCTGTTTATGAATAGGGATATCTTATCTTAGTCTTTTCTCACTAATATAAAAATTAAGAGAATACTTTGGATTATATGTGGGTGGTTTTTCACGTTGCTGTATTGTTTTACATTATATAGGTAATCCCCGATTTATGTTGGGGTTCATTTCCAACAATTCCTCCATAAATCAGCTCTGAAATAATTTGAATGCCTTTCTTGTTTTGCTTTTATGAAAATTGCCTTTTATTATCAGTATCTTTATAAATCATATCTTTGTCTATGGGGTTTCCTGAAATAATGGAACCAATATATTACAAGCTACATTGTATACTGTACATATTACTAAACAACAACAAGAAGCATTAACCCACCCCCCCTCCCCAGAAAACTAGACTTTCATAGTGTGGATCATCATAACTCTGACACGGTGTTATGCTAGGTACTACCAGTATACCTGTACATTGTCTGCTATTATTAATATTATTTTTATGATGGATTTGATAGAGGTATACAATATTCTACCCGAAGACATAAAATATAATGCACAGAGGTGCACAGAAAAGCAGATAAAACATTTCATTGGCTGTAAAAATTTGCAAATTACCCACACGCTTTTCTTAGCATCTTCTTCTAAAAGCTCAGTGATGCGGCGGGTAGCTGCAACGACACCCTGGGTCTGATAATCAGAAGATTTTAACCGTTTGGGATTGCTTCAGGTTGATTGAGATTTTCTTCTCTTGATTGAGGCTTCTGGGCTTCATATGATCTTTTCTGTCATTGTTGTCATGGTTGACAGGTGCCACGGAGATGGTTCCCATTTATAGCGACCCTTTGTACAGCATGACGAAAACCAGCCGTGTCCACTGCCTTCCTCACAGTCTTGCTGTAACGTTAACCTTGGTCCTCTGCTTCTAGGAGACCACTCCAAACCTTGGGAATTTACCAATTGAGTTGTCTTGATGAAGACCCTTGATGGCATTGGGGGTTCGGTGCTGGGTTGCAAACTGCAAGGACAAAAGAGATGCAGTCATGGGACCTGATTGGCATTGCTACTCTAGGAGGGGATGGCACAGTCCACACCTGTCCTCATTTGTTCATGAAAGTGATGATTGTACACTGTTAAATATGCCTGTAGTTTGCCTTATTTTAATCAATAGTTTAGTATACTGGTACTATTTGGTTCAGAATATTTGTTTTGATTTCCTGCTCTAAAAACGGGTGAGTTTTAGGGTCCAAAAATACGGTCTATGTGAATGAGATGACTCGGGTGAAACTGATCAGACCCCAACCACCACCTGGTGCTATATCATCTGCCCTCAGGAGAAGGGGCTGACTCAATCACTCACAATTACCTAACAAGGCCTCAGGAAAGGCTCAGAATAGGCCACTGCCTGCTCGGTAAAAGACATCAATGCCCCTGGAAGGGTAATGTATCTCTTTTGGGGACTTGGAAAGCCCCGGTTTGGGAATCCTCCCATACTTTTCCCTATATCTTCTTTATTGGTATCCTTTTTCCTAGTTAAAAAAACAAACAAACAAACAACCCAACCCTCTCACCAGAAAGCATAGTGCTGCGCATGCATTCTGGGAGTAATTCTACCAAATGATTGAACTCAAGGGAGGAGTGGGAACCAGAGGTCTGCAGTGATGGAGAATGGAGCCTACAGAACTGTAGTGATGGTTGGTAACTTCAGCAGGTGGAGGGAACCCTTAAATTTGTAGCAAACAGATGGGGACTGAAGGCGCCGGGGGACGGGCAGGTGAGAACTGGCATCTTTCATGGAGAAGGGGAAGATTCTGATATTATAGCCCAGAGTTAGTCCTTTGACACATTAGGTCTGACCTAGCTCTGGGGTTAGTGCCAGAGGAAGACTTGCAGCATGAGTAGCTGGTAGCAGAGAAGGAGGGATTTGGCATTTTCCCAAGCGAGGCCCTAAGAAAGGAAGATATTAATCCCTTTTTCCCCATAGAGAGTGAACTCATTTTTAACTTCTCTTCCTTCCCCTCCTCCTGTTTTGGTCTTCTCTTTATTGACACATGTATACACTTGTCTGCGAGTGACAGATGTCTATATTGTCTATCAGTATTTCTAACCAAATGCTTGTTGCATCCACCGTTCACAGATCTCTCTTCTAATAGATTTCATCTCCACAGGTGCTGGATTAAATGATGGGCAGTGGCATTCCATTGCCTTATCTGCTAAAAAGAATCACCTGAGTGTGACAGTAGATGGACAGGCGGCCTCAGCTGCTCCTTCCCTGGGGCCTGATCAGATTGACTCCGGTGACACCTATTATTTTGGAGGTAAGGGCTTCTGCACTCACCATTCCTGTCTTGGGGAAGTTATCGTGATTTGACTCATGTTAATATTGTTGACCTTGTCTTGACTCAGGCTCCTACATGTACTGTCAGACCGACTACGGTTGTTTGCTAGATCTCATTTTTTTTTTTTTTGCTGGAAAAGACCCCCAAGACATTTTGTCATTCTTCTTATGACTCTCTGAGTAGCTTTGAACTACTGTTTATAGTTGAACTTTCTTTTTGTAGTCAAGTGTAAATATAGACACCACCAATAATGTTAATTCTAAGGACTACATTCTCATTTTCTTGTGAACCAAGAGTGCAAACTATACATTCAAATGCTTTTCAACCAGCCAGACTCCCTTATGATTGTGATTTCTGTAATAAGGTCAGTTGATAGTAGACTACCCTGTTGCGTTGTAACTTTCAGATCTTGTTATCTTTTCCTCCTGTGAAATGGTCCTTACATGTTTCTTCCCCTCAGTTTCCTGGGATGATTTCATCACAGTGGTTCCCTGATCATGCCTATCAGCCCCTCTAGCCCATCCTATTGCTTTCTCAATGCCCAGGACAGAAGGGCAATAGTCTGCCAATGGATATATATTTTAGCTTAAGACATGTGGCAACCTCTCTGTATCGTTGCGCCATGAGGCAGGAATGCAAACAAAACTTAATAAAACCCTCTGCCATCGAAGAGAGCCAGGCAGGCAAGAATACGTTTACAAAACCAGGATGTGGGTCTTCAGCACCAGTTCATCTCCCTTAGGAAGCAGAAATGGAGGAAGCTCGGACTGGCCTATGGACATTCTATGGAGCTAAGAGCCTGGCAAGGAAATCTTGGAAAATGGAATGAATCTCCATCAGTAGGAAATAAAAAGAAGAAAAGAAAAGAAAAGAAATAAGTCCAATTCTTTAACCTTAAAAATGCCAAGTTGTTCAAGTGTCAGCAGTAGACTCCTTTTTAATCCTGGCTTGAGTGCTTCGTTAGTGTTGTCAAACTTGGCATTCTTAGTTTGCATCTTAATGACTATTTCTCCCTACCCTCACTTTTCAATATGATGGTGTCAGTCCAGTCTTGACTTTTCACCAGTGACACGCAGTGAATCAGTTCATGTAATCTTTAAAATGGAATGGAGGGATGAACAAAAATCCTATGTATACCATGACTGTGAATCATAGTGAGAGATGTAATTGCTTCCTTTACCAAGCTTTGCTCATTTCTGAACCAAGTTGTTGACAAAACTTTTCAGAATATATCATTGATTTCATGGCAACTCACAAAAACATATCTTTCAAATAAATAGTCCTCTATCAAAAACAATTTAACCAGGAAGTTGCACTTCAAAGGGGGAAAAAAAGGCTTAAAAGCACATGAAAGGAGAAAAAAATTTTAAGCACATTATTAAATGATATAAAATAAAAGACAGGATAAAAGGGTTGTAAATCATGAAAATAAAATGATCATTCTTAAAGTACTTTGCATCCCACATGTGCAGGTTTAAAAATACCCAGCTATTTTATGTAGAAAATGTTCTCTAGTGATTGTTTTTATTCATATCTAATGATCTATATTTTAGAAGAGTTTCAGACTTACAGAAAAATTGCCAAGATTGTATTTCAGAAAGTTACCCTCTACCTCACATCTACTCTCCTCTATTAACATTTTATATACACTGATGATTGCAGGTAAACACATAGTTCTGTCTGTGCTGCCCAGTTTAAGAAAGAGATTCCCCATGGCCCTGAGATCTCATTTGGCCTTCTAGGATCGAGCAAACACTATCCCGACTTTTGGCTTTCTTTTTCTCTTCAAGGTCTTTACACATTAACCATTACAGATGTTAAGAATCACTTCTGGGGCTGAGCCCTGGTGGCATAGTGGTTGTGCGCGGAACTGTGGCCCACTGGGATGGAGGTTCAATTCCAGCTCCACGGAGCAAAGGCTGGGCCTCCTACTCCCACCACCAGAGGATGGTGATGCCCAAAAAAACCAAAAACAACAACAGAAGAATCACTTCTGACATTTGCAAATCCAGCATTCCCCAAGATGACCCTCAGACTTGACCATTCACTCAAGGACTCCTAGAACCCAGCCAAGCTGTTAGCCTTCTTGAAATCTATTAGGTTTCTCACAGTGAAAGGGTATCTTACAAATGAAAATCAGCCAGGGGAAGAGGTACGTAGGGCAGGACTCTCCCGGTACCAAGTATGGAACTCTCATTTGTGCTTACCCAGTGGAATCCTGGAGTGTAGGGACTCTGTCCCGTAGATGTGGTTGAGCACCTGCTGGCTGATCTTCCAGAAATTGAGTTGATGCCCCATGGATTAAGGCCATGAATTGCATTGCTAGTGTAGGCTAACCAAGGTGGCCCCAAACTCCCAGGTAAAGAAAGGTCCTCTATCCAAACAGGGCATTCCAAGGCCTTAGAGGCTCTCAGAAGTCAAGGGCAAAGATCGGATCTCTCTTTGAACAAGCTAAATGCCTTATTGTAAACCCCCTCCCCCTTATGGCATCATTGTGCTATTATTATAGGACACAGTCTACAACCGAAGCTGGGAAGGCGAACCTGTGTGCTGAATTTTCACCTGCCCCACCACCCCTTGTGTCAAATGAACACCATCCATCTAATAGTATCCGTAAAATCTAAGCCAGCACCTCACTGCTTCGCACTGTGACATGTGGTGATAACTTAGCTGTCATCTTCAGAGTACTTAACTTGCTGACTGCCTCCAGTAATGGATCCATCCATTAATTCCACATTAAGTATTCTCTGGAAATCACCGTATTTTAGAACTTTCAAATGGGTTCAGTACTGAACTTCTCTGCTGTTCAGGTGGATCAACGGTGAATGCCTCTATTCATAGACTAATGAGACTAACCTGCGTTGAATTCTTCTTTGTTCTCAGAATCTCTAATTTATCATAAGCGGGAATAGTTATGAGATGATACCAGAGTGTGCTTTCTGTTAAGTTCCATGACCTTTCCTTGTGACTATGGGTTTGTCTCCCTTTGTTCTCCAACAAGCATAGGTGCACAATTTATTTTATTCTGAGAGGGTTTGAGATGTGTCAGAAAAACAACAGCTGGAGGAAGGGAGATTAGCAGAAGTGTTTATATTCCTGGCACATTATAGTTGTCCCCTAAATATTAATGAACTATTGTCCTTCAGTCCTTATCCCAGCATTTTTAATTGGTTAATAAGTCATCTAGAAAATGCATTGAGATTACTGCAACTATAGCCTCTCACACAGAAGATTTTAAGCATTTTAATGGTGCATAGTTTCCTGTACAATAAAATGAAACTCAGTAAGCATTGATGACTTTTTTTGTGATATATTACATTTCAGATCCCCAAGTCTCCATTAGTGGAAGATATAATATTTCAATGTACCCGATAATCGTTTTTAATGTGACTGTTAGCCTTTCCTTGCCATGTGAATATATTTTGCTAGGAAAGCAAAACATTAGGGGAAATATCCTCAGTCAAAACACTTAATTATCATGGAAATTCCCAAGTAGAAAACTAGCCTGGGCTGTACAGGGATTAAGAAGTTGCTGATTCATTTCTTATTCTTTGAAATTGTAATAGTGGTTGACAAGCATAACCACAAAGAAAGATGAATAATATGCGTGTTCATGCTCCATAAAATTATTTATTTTTCTGGGATAGAGAAATACATAGAACATCATTAAATCCAAGGCAAAAATGGTACTTTTTCTCCTTTTTATTATTATTATTTAAATAGCTAGAAGCAAATCTTAAACAAATGCTAGGGAAAAATCATTGTGAATGGAACATCTTTCGAGGCAAATCATAAATAAAATCATAACAGTAAAATGATTTTAGCATTAAGCCATCATAATTTATTAAAATACATGCATCTGTGCCTTTTGTGTATATGAAAATGATTAGATAGTTGGAAATCTTTCTTCAAGTCAACCATTTTCAAAGAGTTGACCTTCTGCAGAGAGTTGTTTGATTATTGCTGCTATATCTTTTCTTAACTGCAGCATACATTTTCATCCTCAATGTGCCTCATTTTGAAGTCTCTAGGACCAAGTTTCTTTAATTAAATGTCATTTAATAATCTGACAAGATCAGATTATTATGATTCTGGACTGATTGTTATATCTTAGCTATGTTATATTTTCTACCTAGCTGTATAGATTTTATCTGTTAGATAGATAGATATTATCTATCTATCTATCTATTTATCATCTATCTATCTCTACACAATGGGGTTTCAGAAAATGTGTGGAAGAATGGAATTGAAAGTTATGGATTTTCCCCATGAACTTTAAACAATGCCTTTGTATATATGATTTTTACTATTGGCCCAAGCTGTTATTCACACACATAATCATTCTAGCCCCTGTGCCTTCTATAGATTTTATGGAATCAACAGCAAAGTGCTTTGTATGAATTCATACAATTTTACAATTCATCAGTTCGGGCAAATTGGTGAAAACTGTGTTGAGTCCTCCCCTCATCTCTTCATTTAGATAACCACCAAATAACTAATTTTTTCCTCTTTGCATAAAATGTTCTATCACCCTGATGATGGGCACAGGGTTTATTTGTGTTTTATTTTATTATTTCTTATCAGGTTGTCCTGACAACAGCTTCGGATCCAAATGCCAAAGTTCACCTGATGGATTTCAGGGCTGTCTCAGGCACATCACTATCAGTCACAAAGCAGTGGACCTGATTGCAGTGCAGCAGGGGGCCCAGGGGAACTTCAGTGACCTTCAGATCGACTCATGTGGGATCACAGATAGGTAAGGACAGTCGCACTTTTGTATTTTGACCTATTTCCAAACTCCTGGCATCAGACTAAACATACCTACTGTCAGATACAAGCTGTTACTTTCCTCTTTCCCATTAGTCTCTGTTCCATAGAAAATGGTTTATATTCACATTAAACTTCATAAAAAAACAACTTCTGCTTTATCCTTGCTATTTCAGATAACACAATGTAGATCAAAGCTAGGTGACTGTGTTAGTTGTAGACACATACATGCTACTAAAGTCACAAAATATTATGTTGATGCTGCTAAAATTGTGGATGGCTGTGATATGATGGATCGCTTGTGTGTGGTTTTTCTAATCATTGTCTTGTAACCTCTACTGTATGACTGGATATAACATAAGGTGCCTGTGGCCCACCCAAGAGATTGGGCCGCTCGTTAATAGCACACATAAGTACATGAAACCCTGGAAGGGTGGGGCCATGCAAATAGATTTATGGAACTCCACAAGTGGATTGGTCAGCATTATCATGCCACTAGATGTAAATGAGCCATTCCAAGGGTGCAAAGAAGAGACAGGAACACACTGTATCCTTTGGACTAGGAGTTCTGAATCTGAATCTCCTCCACCCAGAAGCAGAGGCTGAGAAGTCACAACAGAGGCAACAGTGGAAGAAACTGGCAAGAGACAGTGTGGTGGGTTTTCTGGTCCGTGGACTGAAAGAACCGAGTGTGTTGGGGTAAGAGGCTTGCTGATAATGGAGGATGGTGCCTCTGGGCAGGTGGCAAAGCTAGAATTGCTGGCTCAAAAATCGAAAGAGCTGAGTGCTTTCAGGCCCAAGCCTGTTGGTTGAGTAGAGTCGCTCTGGATATCTATTGACTGAGTCAATTGCTTTGTAAGGATGACGGAGATGGGACTGGCGCAAGAAGTCCATGAGCTGAGGGAGGTCTGCTGGTGGGCATGGCTGAGGAGGGACTAGTCTGAATGAAGACTTGTATCCTGAGTTGTTTGGATCCTGAGTGGTAACCTGTAATGAGTTGCTTCCCAAATAAGCCCCATGATCACGAGTATTGTCTGATTTCTGAATGATCATTGCAACAAATTCTTGAGCCCATTCAAGAAGGAGAGAGTGCTGTGGAGGGACAACTGGCATCAGACTCAGTGAAAACTAAAGGTTGGAAAGAGGAAGTGTGCCTGACCTCCACTTCATCAGAGTCAGCCTTAGGCTGCTGCTGTTGCTAAGGGTTCTCTCTCCTTTCCCTTCTGAAGCTTTGATGAGGTCAGATGCCCCTACATTACCATTTGTACAATGGCTATGAATTTATCAAAAATGCATTACTGAATCTTAATAGATTAAAATACCTTGCTAGGAACATTGATCTCCAGGTGTCAATAACAGACCTACGTGGTCAGTTAGCAAGCTGGCTTTTGCTACTCTGACAGTTACATATTTTTAGATGCAAGGGAACTCAACTGCTTGCTATCCTCTTAATGTGCACCTTCCAGAACCCTTTCTCTGCAAGAGAAGTAAAAAGTAGCTACTCTTTTAGAAAAGCTCGGAACTTTGTATTGATGAAGGCAGGAGGATGGCCAGAGAGATTCAGTAAAGCAACTTTAAGATGCAGAAGAGTAAGTTTTGGGAATTAATTGGAGAAGATAAGAACTTTTACAATAAAAATAAATTTAAATGGTTTTAGCTCTATAGCCACTATTCCTGCCAGTTTAATATTCTTGCCACGCTATTGATTTAAATGTAATGTCAATGTAATGTCATGTACAGTCCAGATATTAAAAGTTTCATAGTGCCACAAATCTCACTTTTACCCTGCAACAGATGTATTCTATCTCTCTCTAAATGCATATACATATATTTGTGTTTGTATATAAATATATATATATGCATATGGATTCTGAATTTTACACAGGAGCTTTTTAATTCGAATGCAAAATTTTTTCAGCATATGTACTCATATATTTATATCCTGTAGACTACTTAGTCAAGTAGTTTGTCCTATTTTGAACATTAATTGAAATTCAGTGTGATGTCTAAAACTCAAATAATTATGATGCAATCCTATTAGTCATAGATTAGAAGAACATAATATCCTCTGGAGGAATATTCATCAGAGCTTAATTTCTCTAACACAATTTGTAGAGAAAATAATTCTTTCTCTGATGAAAGATGAGATGTAAAGGGAGAATTAGACAATAAAGCTCAATTGGCTTGCTTTGAGGATTAAATGACTTCATGTGCCAGACCCTGTGGCCTGACCATAGTGGTAGCTATTTGGTCTCTAGACCTTTAAGCTTGAGTCTGGAAAGGGTTTGTTTCAAGACTTTGCTGGGTTTGATCTCTCAAACGAAGACTGAGAAGTCCCTCCCCTCCTGCGATGGGTACCAACCATCAGAGGCTTGGGGAAGTCAGGAGCTCACCCTTGAGCCCTAGTGGGTGTTGACTCTCTGAGACAGCAAGGGGCATTGGGGTTTCTATGTATCACGATCTTCTCTAGCAGGGAATATTTTAGTACACATAGACTGACATTTCTACTCTCCAAATAACATTCCGAAGCTTCTATTTGACCTACTTTCTGTAGGCACGCGCTTTTAGTAAAATGGCCTGCAAGCATGATCAGAGAATGTATCATTCAAGCAGCAGCACAGCTTTAAAAGGCTTTTCAGCAACACGGTGAATTTAAATAAAATACAAAATTCAGTCTCTTACTTTTTAATTGAAGGAAATGTGAAAGGCGCTCACCTGCCTTACATGAATACTAGCGTTTGCATTCAGCCAGACTGTTGGGAACCACATGGATCAAACAGAAATAACACGGGACAACCAATGATCAGAGAGTTACTCTTTAGAATTATAGGCAAAGTAGCTCTCATGGCTGGAGAAAGAGGAATCTGTCTTCTTGGTAAAGATTCACAGCTTTGGAAACTCAGAAGCAACTTGGCTCTTAGAAGGTCACCGTGGATCTGAATCAACTTGGACAGTGGGTTTGGGTTTCTGCTCTGGGGATAGCATCTGCTTCCTTTCCACTATGGTCAGGAGTCTGAGACTGTTATTATATTTTTTAAAATCATTTTATTGGAAGATCATACATCGGTTTTCACAATACATAAATAAATATACTGTGCCAAGCACTCTCACATGTCACTGGATATCAGGTCGGGTTTTTATTGTTTGAATGTTTAAAGCACCCCCCCCCCTTTGCCTGGTAGGCAACATTGATTTGAAATGCTTAAAAACTTAAATAAATCACGATTCATTCTTTGGATGGGCTATTGGGAATCTATAAAAATGATAGTGATATATCAACTTTATTTCTATTGGCATAGAAAGATGCTTGTCATTTATTTTTGAATCCTTAAAAAGCTGTAGCATATCCTGTAGAATTACATTATATCTTTCTTTACAAAATTGTGAATGAGATTTATGATAAATTTTATCAAAGCACATATCTGTAGATGTTTATAGTGGCAATGTCTATACAGCTGTATGGTAGATTATTCTTCTCAATGCTCTTTCAGTGTTTGCTTTTTTAATAGTGAACATATGTTTTTTCTAATAATCATGAACAACCAAAATTAGGAAAATCCTGTAAGTAAGTTATTGTGTCAATGCTTAATTTTAATAAAGGAAAAGCGGCAGAAACTGCTTCACAATATAAAATCTTTATAGATTTGACAGTTTAATGTTTAACATGAAATGAAAGAAGATAGCTAAAACCTTGGTCTCATTTTAAATTCTGAATTTGATTTTAAATTCCAAATTAAAACCCACTGTCATTGAATTGAGTTCAACCCATAGTCACCGTATATGGGGTCTCCAGAGCTGCACAGTTTTATGAGAACTGACAGCTTTGCTTTCTGCTTTGGGGAAGCTGATAGGTTTGAACCACTGACTTGAGGGTTAGCAATCCCACATGTAACCTGCTTCTCCACACGGGTCATCATATGGAAAGGCATCAAAAATTGGATCAGGGCTACTTAAGTCGATGCCAGAAGTTGTCAGACATATTCAGTTCGTGGTGCCCTAGAGGCCTTAGAAATATTTAGACAGTTCTCTAAAGCCAAAGACATATTTAAACAAGTGGGTGAGTGAGGGACCTGAACCCCCAAATTTACTAAGCATTTATACTCCAATCACTTAGTAAAACCAGAAAACCAAGCCCAGGTCCTCAGGTGCTTTTGACTCCCAGTGACCGTACCGGGCAGAGTAGAACCATTCCATAGGACATCCGATGCTACATACAATCATCCAGGCACTGGCTGCCATATCTTTCTCCAGTGGAGTAACTGGTGTGGTCAAGCCACTGACCTTCCCATTAGCTATGCTCAGTAGCCATTGGGCTACCTGGACTCCTCAATAACTTAATGGCCTTTCAAAAAGTAATATATGACATTTATAAGAAAGATAGTATTCCGTTTCATTTTTAAGGGCACAACATTATTTAGTAATCAGATGTCTGTCCCAACTGGGCATTGTACAACATCTCAAGGCTGGGTGTCGCAAGAGGGATACCACTGCCCTTGTTTTTTGTCCCACGCTGGTGTTGCATGGCTCTTATTTTTATCCAGGGGCTGCTAAAAACTCAGCTTCCCAAACATGGAATGACATTAAAAGGATAGTTGTGTGACCTCATGTTGAAACTGAACGACCTCACATAGGTGACTCTTTAACCAACATCCCGGCGTGCTTTCTAAGGAAGCAGCTACTTCCATAAGTTGCTATACCTGCCTGAACACTTCAAATCTGGGTGGGCAATTGGTAATACGCCTGTATTTATCTTGACATGTTAAGATATTGTAGGACGCAGTTTGAGTTCAAAGGAGCAACCTGGGACAGCTTGACACCAAAATTGTGATTGGTGGCCTTAGAGGAGGTGTCCGTCAACATTTCTGGAGGATTTTCCTTTTCTTAAAAAAAAAATCAATCCCTTCTCTCTTTTAGCATTCACAAAATGTAGTCATTTTGTGCAGCCATGCTACGGAGACAATGTAGGCTCAGTTCCAGAGCACACAGATCAAAACAGGTATCATTAAGATGACTATTACAATAAAGAGGGTCACGAAAACATTGGGCTTCTCGGTGCATCTGAAAGTCAACAACAGGGCATGGTCAGGTACTAGTAGAGCAGCATGTATCTCAGATGACAGGGAATCGTTTCACCCACTTTATGTGCCTTAGGAGGAGCCCTGGTGGAGTACTGGCTTTCTCATAGGCCCGAGCACCATAAGGCCAGCAGGGGCTCCTCAAGAGGAGGCTGAGTCTTCCTGCTATAAATATTGGTAGGCTTGGAGACACACAGAGGCATTTCTCTTCTGTCCTGGAGGGTCATCATTACTTGAAATTGACCAGATGGCAATGAGTTTGGGGTGTGCAGGAATGCCTGATTCCTCCAGTAGGCCACAGCCACGTACCTCCCATCCAAACACTTGGTAGATGTTACAGGGCCATGGCTAGAGTGGCTGTGTAAAAGTGATCCACAGCCATCTATAATTTTAGCAGCATCAACAACATGATGTTTACACTGAACTGTAGTCTATTGAGTGGGAAGTAGTGTTTTGGGACAGTTTGCAATATTGTGAGAACGACCAACATGTGGCACAAGGACATAAAGAGAGAGCATGCTGTTGGGGAAATGGTGCCCAATGGACTTGCTCATTGTGCAAGGTTGCCCCAGACCAGCGGTATAAAAAGGGCACTATCTGTGAAGAGCATAGAGAGAGGAATGCCTGTGTCGTCAAGTATTTTAATTTTGCACTTAATATTCTTGACCTCCCATGGAAGCAACAATGTGCCATTTAGGGGAAAACAAGGGTCTTTGAAATAGTGGGACAGGTTGACAATTAAACATTGACAACTCCCTGAGCACCAATTGATATTGGATGAATCTACTGACCTGATGTTTAGTTCTGTGATTTCAGTACCCTCAAAACAGTCTGGGTAGCTATTAGTGATGTTGAGTCTCCTGTTTATGTTACTGCTGGTTTTGTTCTTCTATAGGGCTGTGTTTGCCACCAACAACCAGTGCTTTATGAGATGTTGATGTGAACAATGGTGACATATCTGCCCCCTCTTTAGGTGTCTGCCCAACTACTGTGAGCATGGCGGGGAGTGCTCCCAAGACTGGAGCACCTTCCACTGCGACTGTGCCAACACAGGGTACCAGGGAGCAACGTGCCACAATTGTAAGCCAGCAAACACCTCTGCTTTTGCTTGCCTCTGATCTGATTTCCTTGTTCCCTTTTCCTTTTCGTGATGATAAAGACAGATGGTGTTGTTGTTGCTAAGTGCCATTCAGTCTGTGGTGGTTGGAAGATACCCAGGAGACTGTCAGAAGAAGGGCCTGAAGAGCCCGTACAACAAGGCCATCCCCCTCAAAAACTCCTGGGAGCTCAGTTCTTCTCTGATGCACATCAGGTCACCCTAAGTCAGACTCAAATCAATGGCAACTGGGTTAGTTTGTCTAAGAAGTGATTGACCACTGCCATTGATCCACCCAGACTCATAGCAACCCAACGTAGGGTATCACATGGTGGAGTGATCCGATGTTGGGCTCCACAAGTTCAAAAACACCAGCAACTCTGTGAGTGATGCAATGGGTTTTCTACTCCTGGAAATGCTGACAGTTTCAGAAACCCACAAGAGGTTGCTATACGTCAGCATCGATGGATAGCAGTGAGTGCATTTGGTTTTGGCAGAGTGTAAATTTTGAAGCAGATATCCCCATCTTTCTCCCATGGAGCAGGTTGATGGGTTTGAACTTCTAATCTTGCAATGTATAACACGGAACTACCATTCCGTGGTAGTGTTTATATGATTAAAAACAGACCATAAAATTGTGGAAGAGTGGAAGGGTCAATATGTGCGATTACCTGAAAATTTTAAAGCCATTCAACAAATTAGCTACAGTGGTTCCTGGTATCTAAACACTCATTAAGGTGATTTTCAATAATTTTAAATAGATTCCGAGGAGGATGTGGGCATTACTTCTTTCTCATTTCACAGAATGAAAAGCTTAATGGAAATTATTGGTACAGTTGGGCAAATGTTTATTAAGAAGAAGGCATCACACAGGTGTTAATATGAAATCGTGTGCATAACAAAACATAATCAGATAGTCAGAAACATCTCATTATGGATCATGATACATGGAGTCCAGTTGAAAGCTTAGTTCAAATGACTGTTTTTCCTTTGAATTCCAACTGCCTTAATTCCCATTTCAAAGCATTTGAGAAAGTCTTTTGTAATTATTTAAAATCATTGATGAGGCTTTTTTAAACTCATAGCAGTTCTTGAAAATAATATTCTCCATAAATCATTTTATGTGAGAAAAGAGTGTAATTACAACTTTACTTCAAAGTTTCCTATTGCATGTTTATTGGGTAGCAGCAGGTTATTTAAGGAGATTCCAGGCATTCATTTCAGATGTTTAGTATTTAAAAAGTGATAGTAAAGTTAGAAACTGTGAAATGGAGGTTTTAAGATGAAGAGATCATACTTGTAAGTGTCTTAACTTTTAAGTACCTAACTTCTCTTTCTGTATTCTTTGTAATGTTAAAATAAATGTCATAAAATACAACCTCTTTCTCTCTTCTTTGAATTTAGTTTCATACATATTAGAACAAATTTTGCACTTTAAAGTATGTTGTACCTTTTATCCTGGTAGAAAATGTACATAGTAAATTTCTAGAGTTGGTCCATTTTGTGTTCAATTTGAAGTTTAAGGGATTCATTTTGTCCTACTCCATTTGTGATGATCTTCTCCTTTTACAGCTATCTATGAACAGTCATGTGAAGCTTATAAGCACAGAGGCAATACTTCTGGGTTTTATTACATAGATTCAGATGGAAGTGGCCCCTTGGGACCATTTCTTGCCTACTGCAATATGACTGGTAAGTTAATCCACGATCATTTAATAGTCAAATTTTACATTTGAATGGACACTTAAAATGCACAAATTTAAAATGATACAACTAGAAAGCTGACTTAACTGAAACTTGATTAAGATGTTTATTTCTGTAGAAAACTTGAGCATACATCTCTTTTAAAAAATTGTTTAATGGATATGATTTAAACTTGAAATAGTTAATGCTTCTTTTAGGTCCCTGAAGAAAAATTATAGTGATTTCTTTGGGACGTTAAATACTTGTGAAAGCTTTGAAAGAGACTTACTTTTTAAATGTAGATAAACATAAAACTTATTTATTCTTGAATTATTTACTTATATATATTTACACAGGGTTTCATCAGCACAGAAAATGCAGTAGCTTTAATTGGATATTGGTTCACAATAAAAACAAAAGAAAGCTAATAAATTACCAAGAGCAAGGTGCTTAATTTATTTGATGAGGGACACCCACAAAAACACCACAGTAAATATCTCAGTAAATGATGCAATAGCGAAAGCTCTCTCTCAGATGGTGTTGTCCATAGATGTTGTCATTGGTTCCGACTCAAAGTGACGTCATATACAACTGAACAAAACACTGCCAGATTTGGCAGCAGACACACAGTTGCACATAGGTTAGAGCCCATTGTTACAACTGCTTTGCTGTATCCATTCAGCTCTTTGAGGGCCTTCCCTTTTTGGTTGTCCCTCCCTTTACCAAACTTGAAGTCCTTCTCCAGGGAGTGGCCTCTCCCGATAACATGTCCAGGATAGGCCAGACACAAATCTTTCCACCCTTGCTACTTAGGAGCTTTCTGGGCTGTGTTTCTTCAAAGATAGATTGATTAGATCAATTTGGGTTTTGGCAGTTCATAATAACTTCAATATTCTTTGCCAGCACCATTAGTCAAATATCTAGATTTTTCTTCAGTCTCCCGCACTTACTATCCCACTTTCACATGCGCATGAGGCGATTGAAAATACCATGATTTGTCTCAGGTATTTGTGCATTTGTGCATTATGGTCTTCAAAGTAACCTGACTTCTCAGCACTTTATAGAGCTCTTAGGCAGCAGATTTAACTAATGCAGTGTGTCTTTGGATATCGTGGTTGCTGCTTCCATGAGGACTGATTGTGAATCTAAGCAAGAGGAATTCCTGGACGGCTTTCACCTTTTTTCTATTTATCATGATGTTACCTAATGATTTAGTTGTGAGGAGTCTGGTTTTATGTACGATGAGTTGGAATACATCCCGAAGGCTGCAATCCTTGAACTTCCCTGGCAATTGCTTCAGGCCCTCCTCACTTTCAGCAAGCAAGGTTGTGTCATCTGCACATCACAAGTTGTTAAAAAGTCTTCCTCTAACCCGGATGCCACATTCTTCTTCACATAATCCAACTTCTCTGATGATTTGGTCAATATGCAGATTGAATAAATATGGCGAGAGGATACAACCTGGACACACAATGTTCCTAATTTTTAAATATAGTATTCCCTTGTTTTGTTCAGACAATAGTTCCTTGATCTATATACAAGTTCCACATGAGCACAGTGAAGTATTCTGAAATTCTCATTCGTCTCAAGGCTTTTTAATAATTTCTTATGATCCACATGGTTGAATACCTTGGCATGGTCAGTGAAGCACAGGTACACATTGTTCTAGTATCTTTTGCTTTGAGTCAAGATCCATCTGACATCAGCAATGATATACCTTGTTCCATTTCCTCTTCTGAATGCAGCCTGAATCTCTGGTAACTCCCTGTCATTATACTGCAGCTACCATTGTGAATGACCTTCAGCATGTGATATTGATGACACTGTTCTGTAATTTGAGCATTCTGTTAAGTCACCTTTCTTTGCAGTGGACACATAAATGCACTCTTCCAATCAGTTTGCCAAGTAGTTGTCTACCAAATTTCCTGACACAGTGAGTACTTCCAGTGCTGTTGCAACATGTCAATGATATTCCATCAATTGCTGGAGTTTTGCTTTTGGCTAATGTTTTCAGTATAGTTTGGACTTCTTCCTTCAGCATCATCAGTTCTTTTTTTAAAAAATCATTTTATTGGGAGTTCGTACAACTCTTATCACAGTCCATACATACATTGGCAAGCATTACTTGTCCATTTGGTGCCATCATAATTCTCAGAACATTTTCTTTCTACTTGAACCCTTGGTATCACTTTCTCATTTTCCCCCAACTTCCACCGTCCTTCCCTCATGAGCCCTCCATTATTTGTTATTATTTTTTTTCATGTCTTACACTGACTGATGTCTCCCCTCACCCACTTTTCTATTGTCCATCCCTCTGGGAAAGGGTTTTAGGTAGGTCATAGTGATCAGTTCCTCCACCTTCCCCTTCTCCTCCTTGTATGGCTACTCTCAATATTGTTCCTGCGGGGTTCATCTGTCTGGGATTCCCTGTGTTTCCTGCTCTTATCTTTACCTGTGTACATGTTCTGGTCTAGCCAGATTTGTAAGGTAGGCTTGGTGTCATGATATTGGGGAGGAGGAAGCATTAAAGAACTAGAGGAAAGCTGTATGTTTCATCAATGTTACACTGCACTCTGACTGGCTAGTCTTCTCCCCATGACCCTTCTGTAAGGGGCTGACCAGGTGGGCTTTTACAATGATACATCATTTACAATGATGGGAGTTTTTGTTCAGGGTTTTTGATGACTGATGCTCATCATCAGTTTTCATGCATATGCTACCTCTGGAAATGGTGGATTGCCAACTAGCTATTTTTGGTACAGTGACATTGCTTATTGCTTATCCCTTCCATCTCTGGCTGTGTTCTGCATTCTTCAGTATTTTGCTCATGGAATCTTTCGGTGTTGTTACTTGAGGCTTGATTTCCCCCCCCCCCCCTGCAGCTTTTGAGTTTAAGATATGCTGAACATGTTTTTCCTTTCTGTTTTTCTCATTTGAGATTTTTACTTATTTCACTGTAATTTATTTTGTCTTCTTGAGCTGTCCTTTGACATTTTCCGCTCAGTTCTTTGACATCATCATTTCTTCTCTATGCCTTTGCCACTGGAGGAATTAGGATGAAGTGTTGGGCTGTGAACCGCAGAGTCAGTAGTTTGAAACCACCAGCTACTCCTCAGAAAAAAGATGAGGCTTTCTACTCCCATAGAATTTCAGAAGCCCAGTAGGATAGTTCTGCATTGTCCTGTATGATTTCTATGAGTGGGAGATTATTGATGGCAGTGTGTTTGGTTTGGATACTGTATAATTAGAGTGAGCTTCAGTCTCCTCTCTCATCCATTTTTATCTTTTCTTTCCTTATTGTCTTTAATATCTTTTCTTGCTTTCCTCATATATTACGTTCTTGATATCATCCCACAGATTAGCAGGTGTTCTGTCAGTAGTGTTTAATGCCTGCTATCTCCAGCTTCTTTCTATCACAAATCCAATCTGTCTTGAGATTTCTCAGAATCTGCATGGGATACTTTCTCTTTGTAGTCTGTTTTTAATCTGGAAGTTCTACGGAAACGTGCTCACTTTGAGTGACTCTGCTGGTATTTGAAATACCAGTGATATAGCCTTCAGCCACCCACAAACCACCACAAAGCTCCTTAATGGCAGGAATAGGATAAGTATGCTTGCCATCAACACATATTTTTCACCACTGTATTGGAAGCCCTAATTAATGCTATTAAACTAGAAGGAGAAAGAGATGCTGATGAGGTGGAAGAAGAAAAAAAGATGATGATATACAGGGGGCTTTAAAATGTCCGTGGGAAAAAATGGAATTGAAAGATAATGGGATTTTTCCTTGACATTTTGAGACTTTCCTGTATATACTTATAAGGAAGAACTGAGATTCTCATTATTTATAAATCACTTGATTATAGATGAAGATTTTTCTAAATAATGTACAGAGAACTATTAAACTTTAGAAAAATAACTGGCTATAAGCCTAATATAAAAGTCCTTCTGCTTTCCAGCAATAAACAATTCAAAACTGAGATGTTAGCTGATTCTCTTTTCAACAGTATGAAAAATCTCAAGCACATAGGAATAACTGTCATGAAAGATGTTCAAGCCTTCTCCACAGATCAGCATAAGTGCTCTTGAGATAAATGGAAATCCAAAATAATTAGGAGGACATGCAACTTTTGCTCATTAGAACTCGATATTTAACAAATGCCAAGACTATCCAACTAGATACTGAGGTAGTTAGCAAACCCACATTAAAATTCCAAGTTTGGGTTGTTGGTTGGCATGCTTGTTTTGGTGAAAACTAGCAAATGGTTTTTAAAATCTATCAGCAAACACGAAGGGATAAAATGAATTAATCCACCTTGAAGAAAAATGTTGGAATATTTCACTGTGTCAGATACAAAACTAAAACAAGCTGTGGAAAACAATGTGTTATTGAGAGATAGGCCACTGTGGGAAAAAGTAGTGGATCCATAGGCTCAGTCAGGTATGATGGTTGATTCATTTCATCATCATCAAGCACAGACACAGACAACTGATTCTCCATGAACTGTGCCATCCACTATGGAATATATAAGTGCTTACTGAAGTTCAATTATAACTAATTAATAAAATTAAGTGAATTTGAATATGTTAAAATTTCTAAATTTAATTAAACCACATTAACTTCAATTATTAAGTATCTGACTCCTCAGTTTCATGAACCACATTTCAAATGCTTGGCAGCATCCTGTGGCTAGGAGAGAATGCATAATCAGCAAGTATGAAGAACCTTTCCATTATTGCATGGTTCTGCTGGACAGTGCCATGTTAGGAAATCAATGTTTATGCAGTAAAGTAAATGAGAAAAGGACAACGACATGTTGAAGCAGGAAATAATAAGAAGAGGATGTGCTCCTTAAAATTGAGCAGGCAAAAAAGGCCAAACCAAGCAAGTGACATTTAGTGTCATGATTGAGAGAGCAGAGAAAATCAGCTAGCTAATATGGGCTAAGAACCTTCTAAGGCACAGGAAATGCAGATGTGAAGGCCTGAGATAGGAATGTTACAGATGCATTTGGGAAACAGAAACAAGCCCATTGTGACTGGAGAATGAATGGGGAGAGCAGGAGAGGAAAGTGGGGAGAAGGAGACATCACAGGGGCTCTTGTGAAATGTTGTAAGGCTTTTACTCTGAATAAGCTGAGAAGAGGATGAAGGTTAGATATGCTCACTCACTCTTTAGAGTCGAGGAATGAGAACATGAAAGGAGTGGAAGATGGTGTGTTAGTGTGGATTGACTAGAGAAACAAATTCATAGTCACTCATATGTGTATAAGAAAGAGCTTTATATAAAAGAGCAATTGTCCAGTGGCGTAGTGATTGTGCGTGGGACTGTGGCCCACTGGGATGGAGGTTCAATTCCAGCAGTGGCTCCACAGGAGCAAGGGCTGGGCCTCCTACTCCCACCATCAGAGGACAGTGATGCCTAAAAAAACAAAACAAAACAAAAAGAGCAATTGTATACTTATAAAACATCCTAGCCCATACCAGAGCAAGTCTATAAATCTGATATTAGTCCATATGTCCAGTACCAGTCTGTAAATTCCTCTTCAGACTCACACAATACATGCAGTGATGCCGAGTGCAGGCAGGTCACAGGCCAGTGGGTGAAAAGTCTTGTGAATCCAGTGGTGTTAGAAGCATCTTAGCACTGGCGTGGGTCTTCACATGGCTCCCCTAGTTACAAGGTTCTGGCTGCATCAGCGTAGCTCCCTCAGGCTTGTCATCAGTAATGTCTCAGAGCGAGTAAGTCTGACCTCCAGTGAGCAATTTATTTCTGTGGTGACACCAGATGAGGTCATCAAGCTGTATCCTGATTGACAAGCTAGACACCACCCCTTCACAAGTTGGCACCAGATTATGTGACTATCACAGATGGCAACACAGTTTTTGTCTTGGACAACTGGAATGGTTGAGTTTTGCCAACACTGGAGATATGGTAAGAGAATATTTGAGGAGAAAGATCGGGAGCCCTGTTCTATACTTATTCAGTCTCAAAACTCAACACATGAAACATTCAACTGCAGATACTAAATAAGGAACTGATTCCTTGGGTACAACAGTAATTTTATTTAGGTGGTCCTTGGCTTTCAACAGGGTTCCATTCAGATGCCTTCCCTCTAAGTCAACTTGACGACAGTGGGATCTCTCTTTCTCTTTTGTAAAGTTGTCATTATCATTGCCTTTTGTTATCAATATCTTTATAAATCCAGACATTGGGGGATTTGAATCATTGCATATAAATGGAGAGATGTGTTTTAATACACATCATGCATCTGATGCATGATCAGATGTATAAAAAAGTGATCCGAACGGTGGTCCATTGTAAGTTGGACAAGTCAGAAGTCAGTGACCACTTGTATTAATGCATGATCTCCCAAATCATAGGGTGGTAGTGAGACCTGGCCATTTTTTTAGTGGATAGAAACTAGTAGAGAAAGTATAATTAGAAATTAATAATACCACACAACCAATTGGCTTCCATTTGTTCTCACAGCCGTGGGGTCCTTCCCTATGGACAGATAGACCTTGGTGATATTGCAGTTTGGTTCTAAACCACGGCAGTAAAGCAAATATTACAATACATCAAGTCACATTATTTTTTCTAGTGTAAATAAATTATGTTAACATTGTGCTGTAATCTATTAAAGGAGGACTGCTGTTGCTGTAGGCTAGTTATTAGGCTGTTAAACCACAAGGTCAGTGTTTCCAATCCACTTGCAGCTCCATGAGAGAAAGATTCTGATCCTATGAAGATTCATAGTTCCAGGAACTGAGTATAGGGTTGTATCAAGTTGAAATCCACTTGATGGAATTGAGTTTGGTTTTCTTGTTCTTGCTATTAAGTGTGCAACAACTTTCTGGAAAAGATTTAAATCGTGTAAGAATGACTACAATGTCAACAGAGACACAAAATGAGCACATGGTGTTGAAAAAATGATGCCAATAGACTTGCTCCATGCAGGGTGGTCCCACACTTTCGGTTTCTAAAAGCACAGTAACTTCAAAGTGAAATTAATTGGGGGGGGGGTGTCAGGACCTAAACAACTGAGCACCAGTCCACATCTCACTGTCCTGACTGTGAACGGCTCAGGCATCTTGGGCAGACATTGGACAGCTCGTGGGAGGTTCCCATGGTGATTCGGGTGGCCATGGAGGTTTTGTGCATCCAGGTTCACAAGCAGCCTGCTTTGTCTTGGGGAAACTAAATCCAAGTGTGGAAAGACTGCTCAGGGAAATAATGGCAGCCTTGCAAATATAAAACATTCATTCTAGTGTCAATTTATCCCTCAAGTTTCTACTCGATACAGGGTGGATTCTGGGTGAAATTTAACAATCTGTGACTGCATCTCCATGCAAATGACAATTTCACGAATGCATCCCAAGTCATTTCTATATACATATGCCATATCAAGTTCTGCTTCTGAAAATTAAATATTCTCTAAATTGACAGAACAGCTAGTTTGTACCGATAGAGACTGACACAGAGGCTGTCACTATGGACTCAAACATAACACGACTATGATGATGGTGAGAAACCAGGCATTGTTTCCTTCTGCTCTTCACTGGGTTACTACGAGCTAGAAGTAACTTACTGTCACCTCCTAACAACATCTACACCTACATGTGTGTGCATAAAGAGATTGATCAGCAGGTTATAGATCTGTCGGTGGCCAGCCACAAGTGCAAGTGCATATATGAATGGAGCTATGGTGGCATTGTGATTTAATTGCTGGGCTGCTAACTGGAAGGTCAGCTGTTCAAACCAACAACCCTCACCCTAAAAGGTGAGGTTGTTTGCTCCCATAAAGATTTATAGCAGTGGTTTCCCTCAACCGTCCTAAGCCGTGGCCCTTGCATGCAGTTCCTCATGTTATAGTGACTCTCCAACCACAAAATTATTTTCATTGCTATTTCATCTCTATAATGTTGCTACTGTTATGAACTGGGTGACCTCAGTGAAAGGGTCACTTGACCCCCAAAGGGGTTGAGACACACAGGTTGAGACCTGTTGATTTACAGTTTTATGAACCCTGTGTGGTGTTGCAAACTCTTGAGTGAGAAATGACTACAGGCGCAGTGGGTTTGTTTTGTTTCACACATACAAACACACACAGAGTTTGAGCAAAACTGGTATAGAAAGTTAATGGATTTTTTTTACTACATGAACTTTTATAAGACCTTTCTATACAGATGCAGAAGAAAAAGAAGCCTCATTGTTATTAAGTCAATTCTGACTCACAGAGACCATATATAGGACAGAACTGCATCTTTGGGATTAGAAGGCTGAAATATGTATGGGCACTGAAAGCCTCTGTTTTCTTCTGTGGAGTGCCTGGTGGGTTCAAACTATTGACCTTGTGATTAATAATCCAATGCCTAACTCATTATACCACTTGGGGTCCTTGAGGGTGGAGGGAAACAGAGATAGGGCGGGGGGAGGAGAGAGCGAGAACACCATTATCATAGTTTGATGAAATAAGTATTGCACACTGAGACCAATAAATTCTAGAGCCCACAGAGACAGTAAGGAAAACCACCAAGACTGAAGTAAGGAAGCATCCAGACACCAAAGGAACATCAGCAGAGATAATCATAAAATATTGATGGAAAATAGCACATAGAGACACATTAAAGCCACCAGAAATACAAGATGTCCAGAATAAAGATGTTCAGAAAACAAATATATCCAGAAACTCGGGAAGAAATATTCAAACAAAAGGACCAACCTCAGAGTGTAATACTCCCATATGAAGTAGATACACTATTCTGTTCCGTAGGCTTAGAGGAAGACTAAAACCTCAGCCTCTTTTTATCCAAGCCTTAATGTTTTTCCAACTAGAAAAAGCTACCTTCTGTCAATGTCTGATTCATTGCCTGTAGCCAGAAAGTATCTTCTAGTTACATAGATCAAATAGAATGATTGTGGAAGCACGAGTGAGTGCTGAGTCAGTAACTTGCAAATTTTTAACTTAAAAAAAATCCATTTATAAGTTTGGAATTAGGGGTAAGTGATTCCACATATATTTAACTACTTCTCAGCACTAAAATCTGAAAAGAAATACAAGTAACAAGATCTCATTTTGAATGGCGAGCTTCCAAACCATCTCAACGCCTGAACCTCTTTTCTAAGCAGAGAATTCTAAATGTAATTTAAACAGAGTGATTCAATATCTTATGAATCCCAGTGGCTGTCCTTGTTGAAATGCATAAGGCTACTTGCTACTACTCTAAGTTCATTGCTTTTTTTTTTTTCCTTAATGAAATACTCGGCACTTTTAAGATGTTTCTCATGATTGACATTGCATTATAAAGACAATTGTTTTCACTGGGGAGGGGGAGCGTTGAGAGTTGGAGCAGCAGCTTTTGAGCAACTGAAAGTCCTCTCATTTTATGCTCATCCCAAGCAGTCCCGGTGGAGCAGCGGGTTAGGCATTGGGCTGCTAACTGCAAGGTTAGGGTTTCCAGCACCCCAGTTGCTCCAAGGGTGAAAGATACAAGACGTCTGCCCCCTTTAAGATTCCCAGTCTTAGAAAATTTAGGGATCCATTCTACTGTGCCATTTCCGGCAGCTGAGTCGGAATGCAGACCCTTTTAGTGAGGTGAGTTTGGGGGAATTTTCCCCCTGAGGGTGGTGGTGGGTTGGGTGGGGTTTATGCTTTATCTCTTCCCACTGCACTATCCCCAATTATTTAATTTCCCTGGTATATTACATCTCGGGTCAGAGGCTTGGTCCTCTATCCTGGGATAGGCAAACCTATTGAAATGGAAGGGACAGACTTTTCTCTCACAACAATTGAAAAGTTATTTGATATATATATGTGTATATATATGTGTGTATATATATATATAGTCATTTTATTGGAAGCTCATCATAAATATATTTTCTCAGACAAATGAAATCACCATTATTCAAATAGCATCCTTTTAAAAGTGGGTTCCAGAGACAAGTTTATAAAAGAAGTCCATCTGGCCCAGGATCTGCGGTTGGCCGAATTGGTCTCTAGACTCTGAGGAAGCACCTCACAGAGTTCTAGGAGAGGAGCCCTGGAGACCTCTGAGAAGCACAGTCAGAAGGGTGGGCATGTGCTTTTACTTCTGTTGAGTCTGAAGCTCATAGCAGCACTCCCTCTGGCTGAGAAGAAGAGCCCTCCAGAAGGTTATCAATGCTGTGACCTTTGGGGGAGCACTTGTGGCATAGTGGGTTACACATGCCCCTCAAAGACCTAACCGCCAAGTCAGCAGCATCGAGCTACCATCCATGAATCAAAATCAGTTTGATGGTGGTGAGTTTGGTGTTTGGGGTTGGGGACGTTTTGGAAGTCATTCTCTTGGTGCCGCTGGTAAACAGAGGGCCCCAACCTCTCAGTCAGTGGTCTCAGGCATTGACCTTGAACTACTGAGGCACTGCCATTCTGACTTTAGAGATATTGAGCTAGGAGAGGGGTTATCTCTAAGTCCTTCTCTAAGTGCAACCATGATGCCATCAGGTGTTGCTCTAGGCTAGCTGTGTCCTCACATCCCCATACTCTTGAACAAAGGCCCTCCCACCTGCTGCCCCAACCTTGTTCACATGGACCCCCCATATTGGACATGGAGCTACACAGCGTTTGTGACAGCGTGGCATCAACAGCATGGTTTTCTTTATCCAGTTATCACTCCCCAAATTAGCAGCCTGCCTCAGATAAATCAAGCACTTGCTTCAGTGAGTTTCCACCAATTCAAAGTGGAGGCCAAACGGAAGCTGGACAAGAGAAAAACGCAACTCACTGCCATCAAGTGGATTTCAATTTATAGCCACCCTCTTGGACAGAGTAGAACTTCCTCTGTGAGTTTCAGAGACTGTATCTCTAAAGAAGTAGAAAGCCTCCTTTTCCTACTGCAGAAAGGGCGATGGTTTTGAACAGCTGAGGATAAGCAGTACATGCTGTAACCCAGTAGACACCCAGGGCTCCTCCACCTATATATTAGGAAAAGTGATAATACTAATAACAAACTGTACACTAGGAATATTGAAATGTCTCTGTCACTGGAGGTCAGGTTGACTTATTTCCTAGCAAAGGAAAAGTTCCTCATTCTTCTAAATTGAAATGGTCTCAATGGCAGTGGACTTGGTTGGTGGTGTGTTAGTCTGGCTGACAAGAGAAACAACTTCATAAGCACACCTATGTATATAAGAGAGAGCTTTGTATAAAGGGTAATTGTACATTAAAAAAACCAAAGTCATGGTCCAGTCCAAGGTCATGTCTGGTATATTAGTCCATATGTCTGATACCAATCAAAAAGTCCTCTTCAGACTCATGAAACACATGCAATGATACCAAATGCAGAATGACCACAGTCCACTGGGTTTAAAGTCTTTGAATCCAGGGGTGGGGTAAGCATCTCAGTGCTGGCAGGAGTCTCCACGTGGTTTCTCTAGGTCCGTGCTTCTGGCTGCATCAGGGTAGGTCCATGGCTTCTCCTCAGGGATACCTCACAGGGAAACCAAGTCTCTCAGGCAGCGAGTGTTGTCAGTAGAAAGTCTCCCAGGAAGTGAACTCAGAGAGAGAGTGTCTCTTGCCTCTAAGAAGGAAGTATTGCATTTCCCAGAATTCTCAGGAGAAGGCAATGCCCACACATTAGCTGTCTCCAGATTGGCAGATTAGACTCCACCCTGACACTCTTAATTCTCAAATGGACACCAGATTAGGTGACTGCCACAGTTGGTGTTGTTTGAAAAGTTTTGGAAAAGAGTGGTGGAAATGATTAACAGGCTTGACTATAAACTGAAAGGTGAGCAGTTGGGGTCCAGCTAGAGACACCCTGGAAGAAGTCTTGGTGATTGGCGGCCCAAAGACCATCACCACTGAAGGCACTATGGAGCATAGTGCCCCTCTGACCCACGTGGGGACTCCACCAGCTGGAATTGAGAGCAATCCCTACTTCTTGTTTTCCCAGTGCAGACTTTCTCCTCCGGACACCCACCTAGTACATCCACCCTGCTTCTTGACCCCGCCAGCCACTGGGACAGAAAAGGCATATGTAGGGCAAAGAGACAATGCCTTGCTTTCTAAGCCCCCCTCAAATATAAAAATCTAGCAACCTGGGTTAGAGGATGAGAACATATAAATATGTCTTGGGAGTTAGAGATAGTGAATTGGCATGAGTAAATTTAAGTAGGTCTTGGGCATTAGGAAGAGTGAATTGCTCAAGAGAGATTTAAAGGTTTATCTCCTCCAGAAATATTTGCTTACATCCTAAGAGTAATAAAAGCCTAAAGGGCCATTTTTCCTCTCTTCAGAGATGATTTGTTACATCTCAGAGCCAAAGTTTCCTTCTCTCTCTCTCTCTCTCTCTCTCTCTCTCTCTCTCGCTCTCGCTCTCGCTCTCGCTCTCGCTCTCGCTCTCTCTCTCTTGGGGGCATGTGCTGACCATTTTCTCTCAGCTACAAGCTTTATTACGGAGGGAGTCCTTTTCTGTCTGACAGCTCCAGCATGCCCGATACAACTGGTTGGAATCAGGGCTGCTAAGAAGATGAGTAGATGACTCCTAAGCCAGGAGACTGATGTTTCTGTTAGTCTAGGTTTCTATCAGACCACAGCTCCATCTCCCTAACGATGCTGTTGTTGAAGCTAGTGACCATCAAGGCAACCCTGAAACTCATGGTGACCCTATTGACAATGGAAACAAAATATTGCACAGCCCTGCAACATCCCCAAGATTGGTTCTGGGTTGATCTGCAGTGGTCCATGAGGTGGGTGCTGTCTGATTTCTAGCAGCAGATCATCAGGCCTGTCTTTCTAGTTCATTTTAGGCTGGAAACGCCACTGAAAGCCATTCCGCCTTGGAGAAGCACACCGGCCTCCACTGTCAATGAGTGGTGGCTTCCCAAGAGCTGGGAATTACATCTGGGTTTCCTGAATGCTTCCCCACTCTTCTCTGTGTCTCTGTAATCTCCGACAGACTCACTTGGTAAGGAATAAGTAGCATCTCAAATCCTTCAGAGTTTCAGACTTGGCGTGGCTTTGTGCGGTGATCAGTTGTCTCTGACTTCCACTTGCCTGGGAGCTATGCATGTGAAAGGTCGACATTGAATAAGGAAGGCCCAAGGAAAATCTGCATTTGAGCTCTCGTGCTGGCAAAGGATATCAAAAGGGCCACGGACTGCCGAAAGAACACATAGATTTTTTTCTTGGAAGGTGTACAGCCAGCATGCTCCTTACAGGCAGGATGGCAAGACTTCATTGCACATATTTTGGACATGTTATCAGCAGAGAGCAGACCCTACCTAAAGCCATCATGCTTGGTAGACTAGACGGGCAGCAAAACCAAGGCAGACCCTCAATGAGATGGATTGACACTGGTGGCTGCCACTGGGGCCTCAGACTTAGAGAACAATTGTGAGGATGGCATAGAACTAGACCGTGTTTCATCCTGTTGCAAGGATGGTTGCCTAGGGACTTGACACCACCTAACCACAGCAAACCCAGGAAGGACTTCCCGCCCCACAGAATCCAAATCCAGGAGCTGTGCTTTATTCTCACTCCTTTGCCCGTGCATGCGTTCGCTCCCTCATCTCAGCCTCAAATGCCTTTTCTTACACGTCGTCCCAAGCCCTGAGGTGCCAGCTGCAGATGTCATGGTTAGAAAACAGTTTCTGTAGAGCTTACCTTTGTGTGGGGCAGACTGAGAAATCAAATCCTAAAATCTCCAATGGAGAATCCCTGACAATGTCTATATCTTTGACTGTTGTGGTTTCCAAATGGGCATGTGTAGACATATCAGGAAACACAAGCATATCTGAACAGAGAAGCAGCTCATAGCCAAGAGTGTGGGAAGAGTTTTCTATGGCTAGAACACGTGGGGTTTGCGGCATGCCAACTGGGACTTCTGTTTCCATTGCTCTGAGTCTAATGGGAAGGTTCCACGCTCTCGGTTCTGCCCCCTAAATCTTGATGCAAGGGGTGTCCAGATAACATCTGGCTTTGGGCCACTTTCCATTCAATAACGGAATGGAGCTGCCTTCAGAAAATAACACGAGTGAAATTTCCAAAGGAAGTCTGTAGAAAAGCTGCCCTTTGCTGACTGTCAAGCAGTGTGTTGTTGCAGCTGGTGTTGTTCTTATTGCACTCCAGGATGGAGGAGAATTGCCCCGGAAGGTTTTCTAAGCAAATTGCCAGCTCTTTCTCCAACAGAGTCATTGGAGGGGTTAAAGCCCACAGACTTCGTTAGCAGCCAAGGCCTTCACCGTTTGTGTCACCAGTGCCCCTTTGTATCTCTTGCAGGATCTCAAAGAGTTGACTTGTGAACCAGTGGTTGCTAAGCCATGGGAGAGTTCCGCTCAGTGTGAGTCAGAAGGCAGAGACCTAGACGTCCAGCAGGAGTTTGCCTGTAGGCTCTCCGCCAGCTCTGTGCTCCCTCTGGCCTGGCACTGACCTGCCATAAGAAACGGAGAGTGGTGTTTGCTGATTAGTGAAAGCAACTACTCACAGGGGTGGCATGGATAGATTTGTCTGGCTCCTATCTCTGTAACTTTCTAATAGCCAGTATTCCAGAGTTTGACATCTGGGCAATTGCCTGGTTCTGCCACTTCATTTTCCAAATTTGGAAGTAGAGCCTCAGAATTGGCCTCTTTTCTAAGTGTTATAGATGCATTTATTTCCTAGGTAGGGCTGCTGCAATGGAAGTACCGCAGGTGGGGTCCTTTAAAGACAATAGGTCTGTTTGCTTGAAGTCCGGATCAAGGTCACTATCTCGCAGAAAAGGCTCTCTATCTCTCTGTCCACTCCGGAGGTCCGGATGGCGGTGATGTTTTAGTCTCTTTTTGCGTGTGTGCTTCCTTGCTGATCTTCATGACTTCTGTCTTCCTTGATTTTGTTTGCCTCTGTATCTGATCTTCTCTTTTTCTAACTCAGAGGTAATTAGCTTACAGATACATTGATATGGCCTTATTTTTTTCCATGTGGGAAGTGGTATTATATTTTATAAAATTGAGCATCTGATCATTGTATTTTTAGAAATCATTTTATTGGGGGCTCACACAATGCTTATCATAACCCATATCTCCATTCATTGTGTCAAGCACATGTGTACTTTTGTTGCCCTCGTCACTCTCAAAACATTTGCTTTCCACTTGAGTCCTTGGTATCAGCTCCTCATTTTTCCCCTCCCTAATGGACCTGGCCTTATTAACCCAACATAAAATCCCTATTCCCAGCAGGATTGCATCCACTGGTATAAAAGAGAATCCCAACACATATATTGGGGGGGTATAATTAAATTAATATCAATAAGCTTATATATTAGATCCTAGTTGAAGAAAATCTTTTCACTTTAATGCTTATGATGGAAATGGTCTTCTTAGGCACAATGGTTGGTCTCTATTCACTGAAGCAGCAGAAGGAGAGTCAGAAGTAGAAAAAGGAAATGGAATAAATAACTAATTTCCTCCATGAAGAACAA